>JANHFM010002082.1:27093-54855 GCA_032468115.1 Grayia smithii
TTTCTCTCTCTCTCCCTCCCTCCCTCCTACTCATGGCAACTTGCAAACTGGTCTGGAGAGCTTTGCAAGTTGACACCCTAAATGTCACAGTTTTATATCAAGAGAGTCAAAGGACACAACAGTTAAGTTTTAAACTTCTTTCATAATAGGCTGTGATTGTGATGAATGACAAACTGATTCACAGTGCCATACGGAATTTTGCAAAACACATATTTACTAACGAGTGCACAGAATCCATCCGTCAACCACTTCCACAACTGTCAACGAGATGTTTGCATTTTTCTTAAAACACAATCACACTGCATTAGAAAAGTCTGACAACAGAATCCATAAAAAGAAACTTTGTAGCATAAGATTTGTAGCAGAATTATGTACTTACACCCCATAAATTCAGATTCTGATTGAACACCTTATCACCTTCAAACACAATATGGATATTTAGCTGCAAAAAAGAAAGATGTATGCAATGAAAGAGAAATGCAAGTTTACTCACATTTATCCAAACAGGTCTATTATTACTTGGAAGTAACCCTTCCCTTTAAATGTATCAAAACAGTGTTTCTCAAGCTTGGCCAGTTGAAGTAGGGTGGATTTCAACTCCCAGGATTCCCCAGCCAGTTCTGGAATTCTGGGAGTTGAAGTCCACCCATCTTCAACTGGCCAAGGTTGAGAAACACTGTATGAAAGAAAAACAGATTTCCCAATTCCTTCAAGCACTCTTTACAAAACTCCATTTCTAGATTATTTTACTGCCATTCTCTGAACTTGTTTCGATTTCACTGAATCCTTCTTAAAGCATGGTGACCCAAACTTGATACAGCCCAGATACCAGAGGTGGGTTTCAGCAGGTTCTGACCAGTTCTAGAGTACCAGTAGTGGAAATTTTGAGTAGTTCGGAGAATTGGTAAATACCATCTCTGACTGGCCCCGCCCCCATCTAGTCTCATCCAATTAAAGAAAATGTCACTTTAAAACCTCTATACAATTTGATGAAGAGCTGCTGGTGATTACTGTGTGGATGTGATTATTGAATCACTTATATATTCATTACCTTGTCATGCCCTCTATCCAACAGATAATTAGTTTTTTAATCAGCCTCACATAAAAGGACCTACAAAGAACTAAGACCACCTCTATATGTATATCTCTGTGTGCATATACTTTATTGGAACTAATTCAATAGACATAGCTCATTGTCGTGTTGCTCTACGGAAGATGTCTCACATACTTCGCATTCTAATGCAGTACAATCTCCTCTGGTGGTACAGACCTAACTCCCTGTCAAAACTTCAAATGCTAGGAAAAGTTGAAGGAAGGAAGAAGATGAGGATGATCAGCAGCAAGATGGATGCACTCTGTTACACTGGCCGTAAGTACATCATTGGGAGATCGGAAATACCAGATTAGGGGCAGACCATCATAGGGAAAGTCTATGTACACTGAGTCAACACTGTAGAGATTCTTGGTCATCCAGGTCATGGTTGTCCCAAAGGTGCTTTTTCAGGAGGCAACTGGACTTTCTTGTTTTTTCTTTTGAAGATGTTTCTCTTCTCATCTAAGAAGCTTCTTCAGCTCTGACAGGATAGTGGGAAATGGCAGGATTTATATTCCTTGCAGATTACCAGTTTTTTGCAAGGAATATAAATCCTTGCAGACAACTGATCCAATCCATTCCCCACTATCCTGTCAGAGTTGAAGAGGCTTCATGGATAAGAAGCGAAACATCTTCAAAAGAAAAAATAAAATCCAGTTGTCTCCGGTTATAAGTAAAATTTATAGAAGTAAGCACAATGTTTATACTGAATATATATAAATATTACCAATAGGGTACATCCAAATTTATTACTTAGGCTATCCATGAATACTAAATTTTCTATCATGAATGCATATTAAAAAAAATCTAATCAAAAATAGCTCTTTTGGATATCTCCAGAGACTTATAAGATTTTTAATAATTAAATTACTTTACTCGGTCAATTTCACCAGGAGCTCCAAAATAATAGGCATATTCTGTTCCCCTCACCTCAGATAAATATTACAACATTCCTATGAAGTAGGTCAGTGTAATTAGTTTAATTTTTGACATTTGCATAATTTTGGTTGGGACAGCCCACTATAATAAGTATAAAAATGACAATAATGTAAACAAATGAGTATACAACAAGAGAGAGAAATATTCACTTTTAATGAGCCACATTTCCTGTTGTGATTTCTAGAATATCACAAAAAAATGAAGAATGTTCTTGGCAGAATGACCTGGTTTATCTGAAATAGAGGAAACATTAAATATTGTTCCTATAATGGAGAAGAAAAGCTAAAGGTACTGCTGGCCAGTGTACAGTACTACAACTCCCAGAATTCCCCAGCCAGACCTGAGAAATACTAGCTTGGATGAGTCAATACAATGCTATCCATTTCATCACGAAGATGTTGGTTGAAAGAAAAGTCCACAGCAGATTCTACGTTCTTACTGTCTGATGCATCTTACTTTATAATAGGAATTGGTGAAAAGATGCTGTCCAGATGTTTTAAACTATAACTTCCATCATCTCTTTCATTAGCCACACTCACAAATTATGGCATTTCTTGGTTTCTGGAAGAGGTATGGCGAATTGGAGTTGATGACTGAAGCAAAGAACAAGGAACAACAAAGAACAAGGAAATGAGTAGATTCGCTTTCTAATAACTTTCAAAATTGCTCATTAGCTATAACTACACTATTGGTTCCTTTGCAACAGAAAGTTTGAAAATGCCAACTGCCTTTAATTCTGAATGAAAGGAAACTTTAAAGAATCTGAAATAAATAGTAAAAGGCTAAATAACATTTTGATCTTAGAAAGTTATAAATAGATTAATGGTCCAGATAAAATTGGAATATTAAGACTGTTACAATAAGATTTTGAAATTTCTTTATAATTAATAAAGAAATTATTTTGTTCTTAATTATAATTAATTAAGAACAGAATAGCTTCTTGTGGAAAATAGATTCTGTTTTTGGCTTTTTACAAGACATAACAAAGACAAGCAATTTCATGATTTCAAAAACTGGGTACTAGTAGAGATTGAAGATTTAGGTAGAGAAAAGATATATAAACTTATAAAATGATGAAAACTGTTATAAGAATAAAATATTGAAGGAGAATATGGAATCCAATTAGAAAATATCAGCAATGTCAGTAATGATGTCTGTTTTTATGAATAGACTGTGCAAAAGAGGTTTCTGAAGTAATGACAGATGTAGAACAAATTTTATTTGACAAGATAGACTTGGTATTGAAAGTGAACTTACAACTGACAGACCAAGAGAATGGCTTAGAATAGGATGTTTCACTTAAATCTACAAAATAAACCGGTGAGTTTTAAAATATAAAAGAGAAATACTAATTGTAAACCATGAGAATGACCAAGTTATTTTTTTTTCTATTTGATTTACAAAAGAGGCTTGTTTCAGCCTTGAAGAATTCAATGCGAAGGGACAAAGAAGAAAGGTAGAGAAATCATATCCTACAGCAATCACCTGACAATGAGATGAGTGGCATATAAATTTAATAATAATAACAATATTTTAATGAACTAAAGATTAGGATTCTTAGAAGTAAAATGCAGAAATATAAACTTGGTTCATATGTTGTTATTTCTGGCAAACCTTTTTGGATATTCTCCTAGTGTTTATAGGTTTCTGTGGTTTTCTTTTTTTTATTTCCACTTATATACCGCCCTTCTCCGGAGACTCAGGGCGGCTTACAATTTCAAGCACAACTCAATGTGCTTAGCCATAGCCTTCATTCCTTGTATATGCCTGCTTATTTTGGGGAGTTTTGGCCCCCCCAGGCAGCATTTTTACAAAGCCAACTTATTGCCCCAACAATCTGGGTCCTCAGTTTACCTACCCCAAAAGGATGGAAGGCTGAGTCAACCTTGAGCCTGGAGAGATTCGAACCAACATTAATTGCAGGCAGCTGGAACTAAGCTGGAGTCACTTAGCCAGAGCACTAATTAAGTGCGCCACCGAGGCTCTTCATTTGAGTGGAACAGGGACGGAGAAGCTCCTCTCCTCTGGGGGCTGGGAATGTGGGAGACCCCAGAGTCCCCACTGAGGGAGGGCAGCTGGGGGGGACGACAATCTGGGGGGCCCTCCTACTCTGCTCCCCATCTGAGCCCCTCCCTCCTCCCTTCTTTGCCAGCCAAGGATGTGGACAAGAGCCAGGACTGCGCACTGCCTGTGGAGGAAGCCGGCATCATCTGGGACAGCATCTGCTTCATCTTCCTGCTCCTCCAGCGCAGAGTTTTCCTCAGCTGCTACTTCCTGCATGTCTGGGCTGACCTCAAGGCCTCAGCCCTGCAGGCCTCCAGGTGGGCGGGGAGGGGCTGGGGCGAAGGGCCGCTGGAGGAGGAGGCGTCTCTCGGTCAGGCAGTGCTGAGCTTTGCTCTTCTGGGGATGCAGAGGTTCAAATCCACTTTCCAGCAAAATCAGTGGGTTTGCTTAACAGCCAGAGTGCTCACTTAATGACCATCACAAAAAAGATTGTAAAATTGGGAGGGGTCACCTGTTGACCCATTTCATGACTGACAACCGTAATTGCAGGCTTGATTACAGCCGTAAGTCGAGGACTACCTATATTGTAATCCTGCACACAGATTGGAGTGGAGACGGGGCCCGACAGAAGCGGCCCCTGCAAGTCAGGAATGGGGCTCGGCAGGGCTCTTTCTGACATTCATGGATCCTGGTTTGTGTCTCCGCAGGGGCTTCGCCCTCTTCAAAGCCAGGATGATCAAGCAGATGACCACCCACCACCAGGCTGAAAAGAAATCCTTGGTCCAACTTAAGCGGCAGTGAGTTTCTTGGGAGGGGAAGGGGAGGAAGGGGCCCAGCCAGGAGGGGGCCCAGGAGTTTATCCAGTTTTCAGGACTGGGGTGGGAGATGCCCTTCTCTGGAGCGAGAAGTGGGTTTCGTTTTTGTTGATTTGACCCCCACACTGGCCTTTCTGGGACTTGAGATGGAGTCAGCCATCAGCTCTTGTATCAGTGACTCAAGTGGGGAATCTGCCAGGGGGAATCAAGGATCTCTGAAGGATCCGAAGATGGGAATCGGGGCTGTGGAGGACCCAAAGCCCCTGAGGGTGCTCAGCTTCTGCCCTGGTGGATGGACTTCCCAGGACCAAGCTGGGTCCTTCAGACAGGGCTGAGAAAATGCCAGGAGGAGGCTGCCAGTCCAGCCTTGGCAGGGGGGGACATAAGCATTGGGGAGGGAGGGTCTTGCAGGACGGAGCCACTAACATTGGCTTCTGGGACCCAGAGAAATTACTTGGGGTGCAGGCAAAAGAGGATCCAGGAGGGGTGATGGCATGGGGAGGTAAAGCCTCTGTGCCACTGCCCAGCTCCTGCCCTCTGCCCACAGGATGCAACGGATTCGAGCCAAGCAGGAGAAGTACCACCAGGGACAGCTGGTCAGAGATTCGGAAGAAGCCACGGAGGCAGCCACGCCAGGTGTGAAGGGAGTTTCAGGGCCGGGCTGGGGAACGTTTCTGGAAAACCTCTAGGAAGTCCGTGGCTTGGCCATGCCCAAGGGCAGCAGATCTCCTGCAGTGGCTTGTTCCACAATATGTTTTCACTGGTGGACACCCACGTCACGTCAATGCCACGCCGTTGTTCCAGGCAGCAGATTTTACAAATGCAGCCATTCTCCTCACCAGAGACGCCGGGAAGTGTGACTTTAGATGCCATTTGGACCCCTGGAAGGTTGAGGGGGGAGGATGTGGGTCTTCCTTTATCCTTGCAAGTCCCACCCGCCTTCCTCCTAGGATTTGGGCTCTCCCTGCCTGCAACCACCACGCAGCCTTTGATTACACCCTGCTTGGTCTCCATGAAGAGTGGGGGGCGCTCTCTTCTTTCACCCCCCGACAGCCGCATGAAGCAGGCATGGCTTTTGTCCCCGAGAGAAGGAAGACCTGGGATGGGGAGCGTTTGGGCCTGGGCTCACGGAAGGCCCATTAGGAGATGGAGCAGCTGTTCATTCCTTGACCACAGCCAGCCCCTCCGGCCCTTCCCCTGTCCCTCATCTGCCTTTGTACCCTGTTCCACAGCCTCAGGTACCAAGAAGGACCCTGGCCAGCAAGGGAAGCGCTGGTGGCGCCCATGGTTGGATCACGCCACAGGTACAGCCCAGCCTCAGGGCTGGCGGACATACTAACCCTGGTTCATCCTGCTGGCTCTGCCGCTAGAAGCCATTGCAATTGCTAACCATGGTGTCATCTCAACCCATCTCAATTCATCTGCATGCCTCTCTCTGGATGGGCCTGTCTCTCTTCCAGGGTCTTCCGGCCATCTCTTGCATGGGCTGCCTGGGTCCTTCCAGAGACCGCTGCAAGCTTCAGGCCTCATCAGGCATCAGAACCCTGGTTGCTCATTTCGGGGGAACCCGTGGGGACCATAGCTGAGACCTTGCAAGGAGGCCCAGTTCAGGCTCTGAACTGCGTGCAGATCCCAGACTCGGTCCTGACTGATTTGGTGGGTAGTCTGGAAGCTCAACAGCTGTCTGGAGTAGCTGGTTCACACTGGAGCCGTTCTGTGGCTTCTTTGGGTCTGCTTTAGCCAGCTGGACCTTAGTCAATACACTGAGATTAAGTCGTGACTTGCTTGTAGCATATAGATGGCTGGAGCACAAAATGGGCTTGGATCGTTGCTTATTTGTCAGCCCAACTAGGTAGAGCAAACTAAGACACCAATACCCTGTAGATCAGTCCTACTCTTATTGTAAAGCTATAGTAGCAGAATTTTACAAGTCAGAATGTGCTTCCTCTGCCTTTATCTGTGTGAGAAGTAGGACGGGGTTCATCGGAAACATTTTCTCACATTACATCTGTTCCCTGGCCTCAGACCCCCCTTATCTGGCCATTGCCTTGATAGCACCTTTCCTCCATCTCTCAAAGACATTCCCATTGTCCTCTACACCTCCCTTAGGCATGTTGGCTGGGCCGAACCACCAAACCTTGCTGTGAAAGGCTTCTTTGCTTTGGCAATGCATGCTACAGAGACATCCTTTTTGGAGGGTTTGGCGAGCATTGTCCTGTAGTGCAGTGTTTCTCAACCTGGGCAGCTGGGAATTCTGGAAACTGGAGTCCATACATCTTAAGGACTCCAGGGTTGAGAAACAATACTTTATTGTGTGATATGGACTCTGCCTGGTGGACCAGGATGAACTTCCAGAGCGCGCGAGAGAGAGAGACATCTGGTTCTTACCCTACAGGATAAACTTCTTCACTAAAGAAGGGAAACCGGGCCAGCTAGGTGCCAGCCAAGCCACCCACGTGGCACCCCTAGTCAGAGTGGGTTGCCAGAAACCCCACTGAGACGTTGCGTGGACACTGGTGGCTGTTCTCCCCCTCCATGGCTTCTTATGCCTGCTTGGGCGGGTGGCGGTGGTGATCTCTGCAGGTTTTTGTTGCCTGGGAAACGTTTGCATCTTTCTGACTTTCTCTGCTTTTCTTTTCTTCCCTCAAAGGAAAACCACATTCTGTGGAGGGCAGCCCCGCATCGCCTGCTGTGCTCTCCCCAGAGGAAGTAGCCCTTCCTTCTCGGGTGGACGGAGGCTGCCAGGGGAGGCAGGGCCATTACAGGGGTAATGTGTTTGCACGAACAAAATGGGGCAGCGGGAGCTCATTCCCTTTGGGAAGAATCTTCCCCTCTGCTCACTCGGATTCCCCTGGAGATCCAGCCACAGGAGTGAATTGCCCCTCCCCCCAGGAACATCCCTTGGGGCTCACTGGATTTTACTGGTGGGTGGGAGGGTTCATTTGCAAACCCCAGGGTGGGTGCACCCATGCATTTAGGGCAGTATTTCTCAACCTTGGCAGCTTGAAGATGGGCAGACTTGAGCTCCCGTACTGGCTGGGGGGGGATTCTGGGAGTTGAAGTCCACCTATCTTCAAACTGCCATGGTTGAGAAACAGCATTTTAGGGCCTGCAGTGCCTTACCATATTGACAAAGCAATTCAAGGCGATTTCCCAACCGAAAGCTCAATATCCAAGGCGCCAACAAACCGCCCAAGGCATCAAGTCCAAAATTCACAACCGCAGCAAAAGAGCTGAAATGAGAATGCCATAAGATGACATAAGTGGGGGAGGGGTCGCTGGAGTTGGGTCGCTCTGTTTTGACTCTCCACGGTGAGGACAATTTAGGAAGAGCCTTTTGCCAAACCAGCCTTTTGCCCAGGTGCTCTGGCTGGTCACCTGCACTGTGGCCTTGGTCTGAGTAGAGACCCTTGTTGAAAGCAGACAGTCCTTGTGGGCATTGAGGCTCAGCTGCTCTGAACTGGGCTCTTGCGGTCTTTGCTGCCCTTGTTTCCTGTCCTTGACCTGTAGAGTGGCCCTTCTCTATACATGCCTAGAGGCACTCTTTTCTGTCACTTTTCCTGCATGCCTCTATTCTCAAGGGAGCTGTGGCCTTCCCCAACCCCTGTGGGGCTGTGGAGGAGGGGGGAAGGAGGAGAAGGGCATTGACTGATGGTTGCTGTGGGTCTCCTAGTGCTGCACTCGGGGGATTACTTCTTGTTTGAGACGGACAGCGAAGAGGATGACGAATCACCTGTGGAAGATCCGAAGCCCCCAAAGCAGAGCGCCTTCCAGGTGAGGAAGGGGGTAGAAGATTTCCCCCTACAAGACCTTGGGCAGGTGGGGTGCATAGGTATTACTGACTGCCTGGGAAATATAAATTATTATAAAACAAATACAAGGTACACAATCTTCCTAATTCCTCTCTAGTTGGGCTCACAGCTGCTGAATAAATAAATATATCCGTCTTTTTTAAAGACAATTTTCCTGTTCCCCAGGCACTGATAGGATGCTGCATGAATGCCATATTGCACATGCTCAAGGTGGCTATGTCTTCTCATTCCACCTTCTTGGGTTGTTCCTTGGCAAAGGTCCTGAGACTCCTTCAGGCAGGAAACCCTGTGCCATCCAGATACAGCCCAATCGTTCTCAGCCAACACCAGCCTAGCAAGGAATTGTGGAGTTCTTCTCAAAACATTTGGAATTTCAGGGTTGCCTGTCCCCAACCCTGCCCACCTTGTGATGTCCTGAGATGGTTCTCCTGGCGGTGGCTCTCCTGCTTCTGGGATGTTCCCCAGCAGTTGAATGAGGCAGACTCAGTCTCTTTTTGTCTTCTGGGTCCAGCTGGTCTACCAGGCCTGGGTCACCAGCACGAGGACTGTCCTGCGTAAGCAACGGCGCCAGGAGAAAGAGGAACAGGAGACGGATCCAGCCGAAGGCACCTCTTCTCCAGGTGAGACCATTTTTCCAAACCCAGCTGGTTCTTCCTGTCAACTTTCAGGACACAGCTGAACACGATTCGTTGGTTTCACCAGCTCTCCCTTTTGCAGGTGAGGAGACCAAAAAGGAGACTCTACCAGGTGAATTGCCAGATGAAAGACTCAGCCAGAAGGAAGAGGAGGAGGAAGAGGAGGAGGAGGAGGAGACAAGTCCAGGTAGCTGGAAAGCAAGGCTCACAATGGAAGGGAATGTCTGCACCTTTGGCCCCACCTTCCGTTTCCAAACCCTTAGGACGGGATCGCCAACCTTTCGAACCTCAAGGGCCACTAAATTCATCATTTTAAATCCTGCAGACCACTAATAAGAATTTTTTTACAAGATAAATAGTATTTAGTGCAATATAAAAAATGCAAATAATTTTTCTACGGACTACCAAAATTTGTGTGATCACTGCCTTAGGACAAGGTTTCTCAACCTCAGCTATTTTAAGATGCGGGGACTTCAACTCCCAGAATTCCACAGCTCCAATTATACAACCGTTTTTGCACTGATTATTAAGTGAACGCCATGGTCTTTCACTTTGGATGTAAACAGATGTAAACATCAGTTTTCAGCAGAAATGCCAAAACTCGTTTCCACTGACTGTGGGGATACCACATATGTTTGTAAATTGGCAAGCACCTAAAATGTGGTCATGTGACCCAGGGAGGCATCATAATTCTGAAACCAGGTCGTAACTGCCTTTTTTTTTGGCTGTCATAACTTTGTCCAGTCACTAAGTAACTGGTCACAAGTCAAGAGCTACATGTACACAGTTACCTAGGAACTTGCAAAGGATTTCCAGCTTTCAGAGGTAGATAGGCCAATTGAACAGACTCCCTTGTAAGAGCTGGATCCTCCATGTGCAGGGGCAGTTCGCTGCAAGCAAAGGGAGGAGGGAAATATGGAACGATTAACCAGTGTAACTGCTTGTTTCCAGAAATTGTGGGTGCTCCATCACTGGAGGTTTTGAAGAAGAGGCTGGACAGTCATTTGACTGGAATGCTTTGCTGGCTGGGGAATTCTGGGAGTTGAGGGCCTCCAGGCTTAAAGTTGCCAAGGTTGGAGACTCCTGGTGTAGGGCCATGATGGCTAACCTATGGCCCTCTCTGTGGGCACGCATGCCAGCGCCAGCTGCCTTCCTGGTTTCCGGCGCACATGCTGGTCTTTGCGTGTGCCGGAAACCTGAAGATTAGCTGGCCAGTGTGCATTCGTGCACCGGCCACCTGGTCTTTGGGATTCCGGTACTCCAGTGCGCACGCATTCCAGTTTGGGCACTCAGTGCCAAAAAGGTTCACCATTACTGGTATAGAGTTTCCTGCTTGAGCAGGGGGCTGGACTAGAAGACCTTGAAGGTCCCTTCTGTTATTCTATTATGGGCTCCCTTTTCTACCTGGAGATTTTGCGAGTCACCCAGGCTGGTCTTTTCTCAGGGAAGAGCAACGTCCTGCAGCGGGTGCTGAATGCCCTGCGCTTCCTGTGGGTGCTGTGCCAGGCCACGGTGGACGGCTTGACCCAGTGGCTGAGAGCCCTCACCAAGGACCATGAGCATCTCTCCACCATCCTGGGCCTGGAGAGGTTTGTGCTCACCCAGCAGCTGGACCAGGTGAGCATCCGTCAGCCAGGCTGGGGCTGGGTTGGAGGGGAACTTGGCTTGCTCCAGAAGACCTATTCCTGTCCCGTCCACACAGGCAGAGGAGGTTCAAAGGGGCATCCTGGACAGGTTATACCAGCTGCCTCCGCCGGCCGACAACACCTCGCAGGACACAGCTTTGCCTGGGACGGCAGCAGTATCGCCCAACAGCATGGCTTCCAGGCAGGTGCATATGGGGCCGGAGAGGGGAAGCCGGAAAGCAAGGACTGGGGCCGCTCTGCCTTGCAGCACATGGGGTTGTGGGCCCAGAGTCTGTGCCTGCTCCCTGTAGGGCCCAGGAGTTGAGCCCTACAGGAAGGATAACAGGGCTGCCTTCCCAGGAACAGAAAGCGGGACCAGTTGTGCCAGGTCAGCTCAAGACAAGTATCCTGTTTTGGAGGTGGACCTTGGAATGCATCTCTCAGGCTTTCTTCTCCTCCACCACTATCATCTCATCATCCTTTTCCCCTCCATCATCTTGCAGCCCCGCTTCCGGGGCAGCTGCTGAGATAGCCCCTGGGTGGATGCTCTCTCCTTCCCTGGAGGCTCCTGACAGCCATCTGCTACAAAGCTGGCAGTTCAGTCTCTTGTACTGCTTGAGATGGGGTTGGATGACCTCTTTAGAGCCCATCCAGCAGCGGACTTCCACAGCACACCAAACTTGAGCAGTTTCAGGCAGAGTTAATTTTCTTAGTGGCTCTGATGATAGGAGTACCAGCTGGTGCAGTTAGTTTTCTTCTGGCGTAGCATGTTGTGCGAATGTCTATGGATATTCTCAATCATCCAAGTCCTGGTTGTCCCAAAAGTACTTTTCCAAAAGGCAACCAAGACCTTGTTTTTTTCCTTGAAAACTTTTTGCTTCTCGTCCAAGAAGCTTGGATGAGAAACGAACTGAAGAAGCTTCTTAGATGAGAAGTGAAATATTTCCAAGGGAAAAAAAACAAATCCAGTTGCCTTTTGGAAAAGCACTTTTGGGACAGACATGTTGTGTGAACTGGGAAATAAGGTGAATTCAGTCAAAGTCTTGTTGGAAGAGGCTGTGTAACCCCTTTTATGCTTCCACAGCGGCTGCGACGGGGCAGAGGTTTTCAGTGCTGACAGCACCGGCTACAACTCTCGAAGCGCCAGTGAGGAGCAAATTCCAGCTGTGGATCTTCCAGACAACGCAGGACTCCTTCCCAGCAACTCCCAGGAGCTGCTGGCTTGTGCTAAGAGTCGCCCCAGAACCGCCAGTGAATTGCTGCTGAACAGGTACTGCCTTGGGCAAGCAAGGGCACCACACTTACCTTGGCTTCTTAGGGTCACACGTACCAAGGCAGATGCTTCCATTAACATCACCCAGTTAAAGATGCACAACTTCAAAAGTTGACACGGAGGTCCCAGTTTAACTGGTTGGGGAATTTTGGGAGTTGAAGTTCACAAGTCTTAAAATTGCCAAGGTTGGAGAATCTTTCTCCAGAAGTTACATAGGAATTCCAGAACTGTTATTCCATCAAACGATGATGCAGTTGTGATCCCTGGAACATCTTCGATAGACTAAGGGGAATGAGTATAAAAACAGTATTTCTGTCATCCAACATGTTGAGACTTCAACTCCCAGGCAGAGTGGAGCATTGTGGGAGTTGCAGGCTCAGCATAAGGCATGCAGAAGCTCAGTCAAACACGGATGGTGGTGGGCCTGGTGATTGCAGCTTGGGGGAACTTTGCTCCCCGTCATAGCTTTCTCTACCTGTTCCCACCCCCCACCTGTCCCTTCTGTCTTCCAGGTGTGTCTCTTTTGAAGAGCTGGAGGAATCCGAGCAATTCTACCGTTCCCAAAACCGCTTTGTGCAGCTGCTGGTGGCCTGTTACCACTTTGTGGCTGGGCATTCGGACCTGCTGTGTTACTTCATCATCATCCTCAACAACATGGTCACAGCCTCGGTCATCTCGATAGTCCTGCCCATCCTCATCTTCCTGTGGGCCATGCTCTCCATCCCACGGCCCAGCAAGTCCTTCTGGATGACGGCTATCGTCTACACCGAGGTGGGAGCCTTCTTTGGGTGGGGGTGGTGGAGGAAGTCTTTCAAGCTAATTTTGACGGGGAGAAATGGCTTAGCACAGCTTTTCCCAGCTTGGCAAACTGAAGGTGAATGGACTTCAACTCCCAGAATTCTCAGCAATGGCTATGCTGGGTGTGGAATTCTGGGAGTTGAAATCCATTTACTTGTAAATTGCCACTGTTGGGAAACTCTGGGCAGATTTTCTCACACTGTGCCCGCCTGGTATGTTGGGCTGCCTGCCAGCAAGAACTGGAGCCCACCATGGCACACCAGAGGGGGCTGGCTTGAGGGACTCTGGCTTAGGGTACTCTGTGGTGTCAGGGAAGAACAAAGCATAGCTGCCCCTAGAAGAAGAAGGCAGCTCCACGTTCAGTAGGAACTTCCATTGCGGCTTTGCCAAGTCTGGAAGGGCCTGTTCAGGAGAGACCAAGGTTGGGCCACAAGGGCTGAAGATCCTGGCTGAGTCTAGCCCACTGTCTGGACTCATTCTGATGGTTGAGAGTTGAGTCTCCATGTTAAGAGGCAACTTATCTTCAGTGATTGGGTTTCAGATAAAGAGGAAAGAGGTTGCCTTCCCTCCTTCCTTGTGAGAAGGCCCTTCTGGTAGAAAATGAAATGCCAGAGAACCAAATCTTTGCTCTTGCTCTAGAGTTCTTCTCCCCTGGATTCTCCCTGCACAGGTGATGGTGGTTCTCAAGTACCTTTTCCAGTTCGGCTTCTTCCCCTGGAACAGCTACACCACCATGGTGCGCTATGAGGGGAAGCCTTTCTTTGCACCTCGCATCCTGGGCATTGAGAAGACCGACAACTACATCAAATACGACCTGATTCAGCTCTTGGTGCTCTTCTTCCACCGCTCCCTGCTGCTGGTAAGAAGGAAGGCGGGCTCTGGAAAGAGAAGCCCAAATTCCCAGCTGGGCTGGGAGAGCAACCTTGGATGAGGCTAAGGGACACCTGGCAAAGAACCTGAGATTTGGGGAGTTGCTAGGAATCACAGCAAGAGACTCAGCTGGGGGGGCTTAGATTGGTTTCTCCCATGCTTTGCTGTGTCTACAGCACAGCTGTGCTGAACGAGTTGTCCTCTCCAGAGCTACGGCCTCTGGGATCACGAAGAAGACCTGCTGGCCAAACCTCAGCTGGAGACAGAAGAATCGACAGCTGCGGCCAAAGGAAAGGAAGAGCCGGAGCCTTCGGCATCGGCCAGCCCCGAGGCAGAGAACGTGGTGATGGAGGAGAAGACAGAGCCGGAGGTGCAGAAGGGCCTCCGCTCACGGTTCAGAAAGAAAAAGGAAAAGAAGAAGCAACTGAGCAAATCTCTGGACAAGCAAAGGGAGGGAGGTACCTAATGGCCACTGCAGAAGGAGCTGAAAAGTGGGAGGGCGGAATATTGAGTTTATGTACTTAATTCAGTAGTTGTATTAATTCCATTGATTTATGTGGCCCTCTGGGTTCCCTTAGAGGGCACAGATGAACTGAGAGCCCCCCCTCCCCCCGGTAGACCCTGTGCCAAAGAGTGTTCCTTTGACTGGATCTGCTGGCTGGGATGAACCCAGGAGGGTGGGTGGGATGAGAGGGATGAAGGACTCTGTTGTAGAGGCTCCCTGGCTGAAGGACATCAGTGGGAGAAGGCAGAGATTGGCCAAGACATCACTCCACTCCTCTCTTTCCAAGCCCCAGAGATCCAGGAGCAGGAGGGAGTGGAGAAGGTGGTGGAGGAAGAGGAGGAGGAGAAGAAGTCAGGGGCATCCCAAGAAAAGATGAAAGCTGCCAAACGCCAAGTGAAGCACTTCTTGGCTTCTGCGTAAGTGATGGGAGAGGAGGGGCAGGCAAAAATCTTTGTGTGAATTCTCCTCACCAAGAAAAATTGGTTGTCCTGTTTTGGGGTTTTCCTCCCCTGGGTTAGGCTGTGGCAGGTTCATGCGTTGGGTTCAGCCGTTGTCATCGCTATCAGATGGACCAGACAGGGAAATCAATTCCACAGCAAAGGCTAAGACTGCTTGAGAGGGAGGGGCTCTGAGAATGGAACCTTGCAAGTCGGATTGTGCTGGACTGCCCCTCAGAGAATGGGGGAGGGGTCTACTGAGCCTCTTCCCAATATTATCTCACTGCTCTGGACTCTGTCAGCCCTTTGCCCTTCCGGCGTATCTCCATCACGGTCCCTGCTTCTCTACAATCATTGTGTTTATGGCTCAGCACAGGGTGCAGCCTGTGTGTAAACCCACCTTCTCTTTCCTGCCGGGCTGTGACTCTGGCTGGGTCCTTCCTTGCACCCTACAGAGGTGACTGGAGTCCGAACTTGGCAATTCTGCGCTGGAACAAGCTGGAGAAAGCACACACACACACACACACACACACACACACACACACACACACACAGCCTCACTCAACCCTCTTCACCCCTCTTCCTCCAGAACAGAGCGCACGTTCCAGCCAGCATGCCAGTTCTTCCAGGACATCCTGCACAGCAAGTACCGTGCTGCCACGGATGTCTACGCCCTCATGTTCCTGGCTGATGTGGTAGACTTCATCATCATCATCTTTGGCTTCTGGGCCTTTGGAGTAAGTCTGGGTATTTGTAGCTTTCCTCAAGCTGTTACCAGTCATTTTGCTGGGGGGGGGGGTACTTCCCAGAAGTCTTAGTCAACTGCTGGGGATTCTGGGAGTTGAAGTCACTGGGCATCTAGCAGGTGCCCTTTGGCCTATTCCAGTAGAGCTTTTAGCCTCAAGGTACTCCAGGGCAGAACTCTGTCAGCTGGGGAGGGACAAAGAGAAGGCGAGGATGGAGCAGGGGTCCCCAGTGGGTTTATCTGCTGCCTGGAGACCACCCTCCCTTTTGCTCTTGCTAAGTTTGGATGAAATAGAATGACAAATTCCAAGCGTCTCTGAAATTCAGCACAGGGTCGCTACCTCCACCCCCTTTAAAAGAAGGATAGTGCTATCCTTGGGGGTCCCTGGGCAGGAGTGGAGCATCTCCTAGGGAAATTGGGGGAGGGGGGGAGGAGGTGTATCTTTGTGTTTGCCAGTCCCTCCTCCCTGAGCGTCTCTTCCCCGGCAGAAACACTCGGCTGCAGCCGACATCACGTCTTCACTCTCCGAAGACCAGGTGCCCCAGGCGTTCCTGGTGATGCTTCTGATTCAGTTCTCCACCATGGTCATTGACCGGGCACTCTACCTACGCAAGAGCGTCCTGGGCAAACTCATCTTCCAGGTCATCTTGGTCTTTGGCATTCACATCTGGATGTTCTTCATTCTACCCGCCGTCACAGAGAGGTGCGTGGCTGTCTCTTCGCTTCCCTCTGTCCTGACTTGGGCCGGCTCCTCTAAGGTTCATCCTTGATCTCCCTCCCCAGGAAGTTCAGCCAGAATACGGTGGCCCAGCTGTGGTACTTTGTGAAGTGCATCTACTTCGGCCTCTCTGCCTACCAGATTCGCTGCGGTTACCCCACCCGCATCTTGGGGAATTTCCTCACCAAGAAATACAACCACCTGAACCTCTTCCTCTTCCAAGGGTAACAGCTGAGCCCCCGACAAAATAAGAGAGGGGGCTGCTGGGAGAAGTAGAGCCTGATACGGGGTCCTTTAAGCAGAGGCAGACAGACAGCAGGACCCTTTTTGGAGAAACTAGAACACTTTGCAGCAAGATAGAACATGCAAACCTTTCTTTGGGTGGGTCAGCTGAGAACATGGATTCTACCACGTCCTACATCTCCATGTGTCTCTACATCTGGTACCCCATTTCTTTACCATGCATCATAGTAAGCACCATGCAGCATGATGGTCGGGGGAAAGTGGTGACGTAGATTTCTGCAGAATTGTTCAGGGTCAACCAGAATTCACCCCTGGAGGATCTGAAGATACATCTCTTGGCTCCACAGGTTTCGCCTGGTGCCTTTCTTGGTGGAGTTGCGAGCTGTCATGGACTGGGTCTGGACGGACACCACTCTGTCCCTCTCTGATTGGATGTGTGTGGAAGATATCTATGCCAACATCTTCATCATCAAGTGTAATCGTGAGATGGAGAAGGTGGGTCTTCACGGAAGGGGAGGAAGCATGGTGGAGCTGGGTCTCCAAGAATCTTTTCGAGGGTTTCATCCCCAAGACAATTCCTGTAGTCTCAGTGAACACGATGGGCTTTTAGTAAGATAACAGTCATAGCTCAACACAACTGAAAGGGAGGCAAGGGGCTTTTTGGAGAAGGCCACCCGTTAGCTCCCCTCTCTCCCTGCAGAAATACCCACAACCCAAGGGTCAGAAAAAGAAGAAGATCGTCAAATACGGCATGGGAGGCCTCATCATCCTCTTCCTCATCTGCATCATCTGGTTCCCACTGCTCTTCATGTCCCTTGTGCGCTCCGTGGTGGGTGTGGTCAACCACCCCATCGATGTCACTGTTACCCTGAAGTTGGGGGGCTATGAGGTAAGAGGAACTGCCTTGCGAAGAAGCAAAACAACAGGCCACCCATTTGCCAGATGCTGATGGACCACAACTCCCAGCATCCCTCTTGGTTAGCCATGCTGGCTGGACACTGTAGCCTGGCAATGGCCCATGTCAGCTTTCAGGGACAGATGGGCTTAGCTATTATAGCAGTCGCAGCCCAAGGACCTTGCCAGCGTCTGGCACCCAAAGAGACCCATAGATTGGGCAGGTTGAATCATTCCCAGCTCCTCTGCATCTTGGGGGCTTCTCTCCATTGATGGTCCCTCTGTGGCAGCTAGGAGGCCTGTTCTATTGAAATGGAGTGTGTGTAGGATGGACCAGGATTGATGGTGTCCCTGAAACTGGATCCCCTCCATCCCTCCCCCCTTCTTTCTTCTTCAGCCCCTCTTCACCATGAGCGCCCAGCAGCAGTCCATCCAGCCTTTCACCCCCCAGAACTACGAACAGTTGACCAATAAGTTTGAACGGCAGCCGGTGAGTCCTAGCCGGACAGTATGGCAGGAAGGAGTGGGATCCCCTCATTCAAGTGGGTGGCATCTCCCCCCCCCCACACCCATTAAAATGGAAGGAAGCCCCACCATGGTGGGCTTGGCCTGAACGGGGAGGGCCCTGCTGACCCGGGACTCTCTGCCACCCGCAGCTAGCCATGCAGTTCATCACCCAGTACGGCTACGAGGACGTTGCCTGGGCCCGCATTGAGGGCAGCTCCGGATCCCTGTGGAGTATCAGCCCCCCCAGCCGTGAGCAGCTCTGGCAGGAGCTGCACAATGGCTCCTCGGACATCACCCTGCGCTTCACCTGGAACTTCCAAAGGTATTTCCGACCAAGGCTGGAAAGCTCCCTTGCAGGGGAGCCTCCCTCTGCCTGCTTTAACCGTGGAGGCCCCTTTGGCTTTGGGAGGTTTGCCTGAGAAAACCCTGGGGAGCTCCCAAGATTGCTTCTCCCAGCATTCTAAGGCTCAGGACAGGGCTCTCCACCGTGGCAGCTTTAGGACTTACGGACTGGAATTCTGAGAGTTGAAGTCCACAAGTCTTAAAATTGCCAAGGCTGGAGATCGTGGCTTAGGGGGCTGTGGGTGCAAAGGAGGTCCGTGGATGGAGAGGGGTGACGAAGGGATTTGAAACCAGAGTGGGGATCTGCCTTTTCTTCCATGTCCCCTTGATCCTAAAATTCCTTTCCTTCCTCCTCCTCCATTGTCAGGGATCTCAGCAAAGGAGGGAAAACGGAATACACCACCCAGAAGCACACCATGGATCTGAACCAGAAGAGTCTCGTGAGGCAAAATTTGGCTGGAATGCTGCAGGGCACCGCTCATGCCCCTGTGTGAGTCCCTCCTCCGCCCCTTCCAGCAAGGCACCCATGGCCAAGGGTGGGGAAGGGGACCCCTTTCATGCAGAGGTCTAAATTCACACCCGGCAAAGCCTGAGGTGCAGTGGCTTCACCATCTGCAAACGCCGCCTGTGTTTTCCGGATGCTTTAGGCTAATGTGTTTTGTCCTTGTTCCAGGCGGATACCCCACCTTTTCCCACCCTACATACGGGCACCCAGTGGCTCCGAGGCAGACCCGGTTGAGCCCCTGCTCCCAGGTGAGGACGTCAGGCGGAAACTATTTTGCAGACTCGCGGCTGACCGTTTCATTCCCCAGTTCCTCTCTCTGAGTCGATGTGGGTTCCTGGCCCAAAACTCGCTTCCCCACCCCCAACAGCAATGCCCGCCTGCCATCACAGCAGGAACGGGAGGCAAATGGCTCATTTCCCCGTCCCTAAAAAGGCCAAAACCAGGCCACAGGCATTGTTGGCTTGGCAGTGTGCTTTGCCTTCCGTCTCTGCTTTCCTGCTTGTCTTTGAAACAAAATTCCAAAATTAGTGTGCAAAGTCAGGAATTTTGTTCCTGAGTTTTGGTGGCACGTAGTTTGAAGCCGCAGTAAAAACAGCAGAAGGAATCAAAAAGGCTGAATGCACAGATGCATCTTGGATGCCACGACTAAACGGAGCAACTGGGGCTGGGAGTGGGAGCAGCTTGTGAGGAAGAGCGTTCCCAGCGCCTGGATGGGCGTCTCTCTCTTTCTATAAAGTGGGATGGCCCCTTTTTCAGCGCCTCCTTCCTCTCCCATCTCCTCTTCCAGACGGAGAAGACAGCTACCTGGATGTGGAAGTGCAGCTGAAGCAGCAACGTGTCCGGCCTGGGAACAGCAGCACCAGTTTCCTGGAGTGGTGGATGATCCAGCTGGCCGACTGCCAGGCGGAGTGCCACATCCTGCCCATGGTCATCTTCAGTGACAAAGTCAGCCCCCCCAGCCTGGGCTTCCTGGCAGGATATGGGTGAGTGACCAACCCCCCAGCCCATCAGGGTGGACGCTAGGTGCGTTCGGAGCAGAGACTCTTACGCCTGTCGCAAGAATAGGCTGACTTGGATGCAAGGAAGCAGCAGGGAAGCTGGGCCCGAGAACCCCAGGAAAAAAGCAAGCCCCCTCCCCCCCCCCAGTTGAATGGGGGCCCTGGGCTGACCTGGCTTTGCTACAGCTGGCCCACTAAGGATTCCCCACCAAGGCAGCACTCGGAAGATGGTCAAATGCTGCCCCTTGGTGTCTGAAATGCCACCAGGCTTTCTTTGCCCGCAGATGAACAGCTTGCAGAAATTTAATCCCTAAAAGGGGAGGGGGGAATGGTCCCTAATCTCCCTCCCACCTCGCCTGGCCATCTTGCCAAGGTTTTCTAAGGTTAGGTGTCTCCTTTCCTGCCTTGAAATGATGCAACACTCCAGGCATAGATCAGAGGCAAAGGTTGGTCGTTTGGTCCCTTCTGGCTGAGATCACGCCCCAGGCTGAGCCATGGGATCAGGGCTTGCGGATCCCAGCAGATCCTGCTCAGCCAGCCCGCTGATGCTTCGCAGGTCGTGCAAATGTGTTGGCGCGGGAGGGTTGCATGTCGGCCGGGGTGAGCTGCGCAGGGGCGCTACACAGGCTCTTTCTCTGCTCAGGATCATGGGTCTCTACGTCTCCATCGTGCTGGTGATCGGGAAGTTCGTGCGGGGCTTCTTCAGCGAGATCTCCCACTCCATCATGTTTGAAGAGCTGCCCTGCGTGGACCGCATCCTGACACTGTGCAGCCACATCTTCCTGGTTCGGGAGACGGGAGAGCTGGAGCTGGAGGAGGAGCTGTACGCAAAGCTCATCTTCCTCTACCGCTCGCCAGAGACCATGATCAAGTGGACCCGGGAGAAGGACTGAGGAAGAAGGGAGCTCTCTTCACCCCCAAAACTGCCCCGGGAGACTCGCAGTCCAGCAGGTGGACCCAGCCAGATGCCAGTCCTGGACACCAACTCTCCGTACCCTGCCTCTTCCGCTGGAGGCTCTGGGTGGGGCAGCCCCATAACCTGAGCCACACTTGCAGCCAAACGAGGGGAGGACACACAAGACACTTTTTGAAACACTTTCCCTTTTTTTACACACACACAAAAAAAGATATTGCTCTCTCCCAAACCTGGACTCCTGCTTCCTTCCCCCGGAGTCCAGGAAGAGCTTGGAAACGAATGAAATGCCCAGAGCCCCCTCTCACCTCTGCAGCCACTGACCCTCCCTCCTGCCCTCTCCCCTCCCTCTCGGCCTCGCTGCTGGGAATCTACAAACTATTTTTTCTATAGGAGGCCATTTTATTTATACAGATCTCTACAATAAAAACAAAGCTGTGATTTTAAAAAAAAGTGGTGGGAAGTGGACTTTGGGGAACGAAGGAGAGAAATTCCTCTGGTTCAGCAGCCGAACTTTGGGGGTTCAGCTTTGGAGCGGAGCTAAAATGAAGCCTTAGGAGGTCTGGATGGGGGTGATGGCCAAGACGGAACCTGTTTTCCTTGGGATGCTTCATAAAGCTTCTGTGAGCAACTTCTGCTTTAGGATTTGAATCCTGTGTACAAAAATAGAAATTCAGTTCACTTGTGCATCCAAGGAGGTGCCAAACTGGCACGTATGAAAGAGCTGGATCCTTCTTGGCTCAGTCTGACCCCTGCTGAATCCAAGATGATTTCGCTGCTTGAAAAACACTTGTGGAGGCCATTAAGCCCCTGTTCTCCTCTAGGCCATAAAGCACCTGATGCAAATCAAGCATCATCTTCAAGCAAGAATTCCTGGATTTCTTGCTTCATTGCAGCCCTGCAAAGAAAGTGGAAACGGGCATCACCGCAAATCCGGGTTTGCAAATCACTCTAGACTAGGGTTTGTTTGAATACCGTGGCAATTCCTGGGGAATTCTGGGAGTTGAAATCCAGGTATCTTAAAAAGTTGCCATGAGGAGGGCAGATGGAGCTCAGGTTGAATTGGTGGGGTCTCGGGGTCTCTGACCTGGCTTTTCTTCTTGCACCCATTTTGTTACTAGGAAGCAATATCAATGCCCCGATAGCAAAACAGCTGGGAAAATCCCAACAGTATCTGTGGGCTGCATTGCTGCCCTCGAGAAGAGCAATGCAGTCTCATTTCTCTTGGCACAAATTCCTCCAGGCAACAACTTTGCCCCATACCTGCATTGCTGGCGCTTGGCCTCCTTGTGAATGTACGGGGGGAGAGACTCCACGCAGCTCTGCAAAGGAATTGTTGGCGTGAGTAAGGGCAGCAGGATTCCACCAGCCTTGTTACTTTTACAAGGGGTAGCCCCTTAATTACTCACCAACCATAGCAGAGCACCCCAACTGTCACCCACAGCAGAACCTGAAGTTCCTCAAAAGCCAGCATAAAGTCCCAGCAAATGAAACCTTTAACCCAAAGTGAAGGTCCAAGTGACCGCCCCCATTTTAACTCAAGCCACAGAGCTGTTTGTCCTCAGCCTGGCTGCTTCTGTCTTGGGCCCAGCCCTGAGAACACTTGCACCCCTTTGCATCGACACATACACGAGCCCTTCTGGTTGTACAAACCTTCCTTGCACACCTACCAGCTCCTTGACTGTTAGACAGCAGCCATAGCAGAGCAATGGGACAAGCTGGGAGGTCTCTCTGGGGGGAAAGCAGAACGTCGGTCGCCTGTGCTGACTAGAGGTTTATTTGGGGAGGGGGCCCAGGAGAGCAGGGGGCTCAGTGCATTCTTTGTGAGGGCTCTTACCTTCCTGCTGGGGAGCTTTTGCAGCAACCTGCCTGGGCCCTGCCTCCGCAGCATCCCTCCTCAGCTGGAAGCCGCTGGCTGAGCTTTTCTGAAAGCCGTGTGGCCTGCAAGGAGGATCCGTCCTCTGTCAGGAAAGGAGAGTTTACAGCCCCTGAAAGCTCCTCCTTGGGCCAAGAGGCAAAAGCCTTGACAGCTGAAGCTGAGTTTTTATGCCCTGCAATGAGCGATCCTCACAGCACCCAGCACTCAAGGATTGAATACCTATTAAACCAGCAGGCAGTTGCCTCTTTGCCTTTCAGTTCCACCAAGCAAACTCTTCTTGCTTAAGCAGCAACTTTGAATTTATCTCCATGCCTGTCTGGCAAAGCAACAGGGAGGGAAAAAGCCCCCTCGCACCCCCGCCTCAAATATTTCAACTCCAGGGTTGTGCCAAGGAGGACTGGCCGTAATTCTGGCACTGAAGATCGAGCATCTCAGCCCTTGCCTGTTCTAGAATCTCTGGCAAGGACCAAAAGTTAATCTAGAAGTGGGTTTCCCCATCCCCAGAGAAGGCCACTTACCAACACTGGTGTCCAGGGGGCAGAGGCAGAGGAGGCAGCGGGCTGGTGCTGCTGTCGACACATCCGACTGGACCTCTGGAGGAACTGTACTCAGCTTCTCTCCTGTGCTGGAACAGACCAGAGGGGGCATCAGGAAGGGAACTGGAGGGAAGCCCGACCTCCTGCCTGACCCATTCACACTACCTGCGCCCCCTGAAGAGGGGACATAAAACCCCTTTGGGACTAGATGCCACTTGTTTTAAGGCGGCCCTTGCAAGTCAACAGCTGAAAGGATCCTGTCTATTAACGGCAGGCAAGAGGACTGACCTGGATTTTCAGAAAACTATTTTAAAAAACCACCCTCATATCTGTTGCCTCGCTTGCTCTGCTTCTCCCAGGGAAGCCGGGAAACGTAACCAGAGCTGCAGAGGGTCCGTGAGTGTGTGGGAAGGGAGTCCTGCCCAATGGACACCACTGCTGAGGAACTTCATCCAGCAGTTTGTTGTCCTTTACAGGACAAGGGGAGGGACACTCACCGGTAGACTGTGCTGAGAGTGGAGGGAAATTCAGACTGCAGTTTGCAGAGAAAGCTCTCTATCAGGAGGTGAATGCTGGCTCTGTCAGACGCCTGGAGGAAGTGAAAAGCATCTATCACGACTGCTCAGATCCTCCTGACCCACCAAAGGGGACCCTCGGTCCCTTCCAGCCAAATTCCTAATGGCCTACTTTGGTGTCCAGTCCAGGCGTGAAGATGGTGGGCACCCCAAAGAGGTAGTTGTAGAAAGCGATCTCTTTGGCAGGATATTCCCGCATCGGACGCAGGATCAGGACGTCCCCATAGCGGCTGTCCACAAAGCCCTTTGAAAGGAGAAAGGGGAAGGGGAGCAGTGCCAGATCAGAGTCCAGAAAGACAGAGCTGCTCAGAGGCAACTGGCATCACAAGAGGAGGATTCTGGAACAGAGATTGAGCTAACATAGGGAAAGCTCCACCTGGTTTATCTGGCCACAGCATGCAAGCCTAAATCACAAAGACCTTGATCCCCTTCTGCAGTATTATTCTGTGCGTTTGTTTGGAAAATATTCCTCAGTGGGCTTATCCTGGGTTTAGGTCAGGACTTTCCTTCCCTCTTCAGGGGCCAGGCGTGGCTTCATGAAGCTCAGGGAAGTTGCTTGCAAGGATGGACATGTCTAAACCAAAGAGCAAGGCAAGGAATCTCCTGAGGAGACCAAAACACGAAGCAAACTGCTTGGTTCTCACCGTGTCCATAGCCAGGAAGGCCCCACGTCCCAGAGAGAGGTTGGTCAGCAGCCTGACGCTCACACGAGTGCAGCTGTCTCCCACCATCACCTTCGTGTATCTGTTTCTCCGAGCCACATGCAGCATCAGGTGGGTCCTAAAAAGCAAAGAGATCTTTCCTGTTCCAGCCAAGAATTTTGGATCCAACCAGGGACCCAGAAAACAATAAAACGTTTGTTTTCCTAGAAACAGCAGCCTAGAATACCACAGAATCAGCAATCTAGAAGGAGCAGATGAAACCCATTCGAAGTCTAGGGGCAGCTTGCAAAGTCATCCTTCTATCAGGAATGCCTGCCTGTTTCCCGAGGCTCCTGAGCTAGGATATGGCACTGAATAACCCTCTCTGCTAAGAGGACTAGAGAGCGTGGAGACCCTTGCAAAGCTTCTTTTTAGTTTTCAAGAGTGGAGCTCACTCATCCAGCTCACATTGTGGGCATTAATATCTTCACTCAGGATCTGGGCAAGGAGCTCACCGGAGAGTCTGCAGAAGCTCCTCTTTTGCAGTTAGGGATTTGACACCCCCAAAGAGGCGGGCCAGCTCTTCTGCGTGGGAAGCAAGGGAAGAGCCAGCCTTGTCCAGAACCGCCAACCGTTCCTGCCACGCGAAGCCTTGCATGCTACACTCTGCCAGCCGGTCCTCCAGGGAAGTCGCCGCATCCGACCTCTTCTCCTGCTGCTGCTGCCACCTCGTGAAATCAGCCACTGCTTCCTTGTAGCTGGGAGCCTGATCAACAGGACTCTGGGTAAGCGAGTTCAGGACAGAAGTGGGAAGGTCAAACACCTATGAAAGAGCATGAGGACACAAGCTGAGTCAAACGCTGACTGAAGGAAAATTGTCAAGCCTGCACAAACTGCAATTGCTTTGAAAGATTTTCAGAACTAGGAATTATATTTCCTTCCCGCCTTGTCAAGCTTAATGCTGCTGTTCCCTTTTTTTTTTCTGAAAGTGACAATACTAGAAGTGCATCTATGTTATCAACTTCCCCTTTCACAAGTTTTCTCTGGTCCTCTGTTATTTTATTTTCATAATACAAAAGTGGGCAGATTAATCTGGGCCAGAGTTCATACTTGGCGCACACAGGATTATACTTGATGGAAAAATTCTAATACTGTCCTGCCTGGGGTCTTCCTAGGATCTGCCTTTCTGATGCTCTAATTCAGTGTTTCTCAATCTCAGAAACTTCCGGATATGTGGAGCTCAACTCTCAGAACTCCCCAGCCAGCCCCAAAATTGCTGAGAATGTGAAACTCTGCTCTAAGTTATGGTACTTTGCTGAACAACACTACTATTAATAACAACATTTCCTTCCAGGCAAATAAACATCCAAGCAGCCCGCTGGCTAAGGCCACTGCTGTTGATGCTATATCACCAAAATGTCCTACAGTTGAGGGTGCTGAATCTCAGCCATGTTTACCTCCTCCAAGAACACCAGATGATAGGGGAATCCTGTGGCTTGAAGGATAGCTTCTACCTGACTGCAGGTTTTCGCTCGCTCGTCTAAGCTCCGGCCACACACAGCTCCCTCTGCACAGTAAAGCCAAAATTGTCAGCAAGGTGAGGTGGCTAATCTGAAAGAACTTCAACAGCCCTGGGAACATTCCCTGCCATGGCATCTTCAACCATGTAAGATACTGGACTTGCAGTGAGAGAGACCTGTGGACTTGAACTCAGCCAGCCAGGAATTCTGGGAATTGAAGTCTAGGCAGGTTATAAAGCTGCCATAGTTGGCCACCCCTGATTTAGAAGGATGGGTCACCTCTGATTTCAACCTTCCAATGCCCAGTAATGCGCAACAGTTAATATGCTCAAAGGGAATCAACTCTGGAAATCAACTTCCCTAAACACCCCTCTGCATCTCTCAGGAAAGTGGCCATCTTTGCAAGCTGCAACATTTCTATAGAAACAAACTGCCTGCACAATGACCCCGTGTCCCCCCACCCAAATTATGGAGAATGCCAAGGGCTGCCAACACAAACCATCAATGTAGATTATTCCTGGTCTGAAGCGAAGTTTCTTGGCTGCTTCTCGGTTGAGGCCCTGACAAGAGGAAGCAAAGCAGGCTTCGATTCAAAAACTTTACTATCATGTTTCATCTACTAGGGGCTTCTGCTGTTTGGCTGCCCCTCCTGCTTGGGAGTCTAACATACCTCTTGCACCTGCCTCAACATTGAGCTGGAAGCAAGACCCGCCGAAAAAGCCAGGAGAACCTAAAACAGTAAGGAGAAAGCATCACAGCATTTCTTTCCTGTTTTTAGTTCCTGTCTCTCTTGTCCTGAAGCAGTGAAGATTACGACAGGGCAGGACCTTCTCTCCAGGGTAAATGCAGCGATTCTTCCCAAGCATGGCCCGGAACTTGTGAACGAAGTAGTCCTTGAAGCAGCTCCTGAAAAGCACATGGAGGAAAGGAAAGCCCAGATTCATTGCCAGGGAGAAAAAATTCTGCACAGGGGCAGAGAGAAAAGATCTGAATTATTCAAAATTCTGCACGGCATTCAGTTGCCCTCTTGCACTTACTTGCAGAAGGCATCTCCAGCACGGATGCTGACCACGGGGGAGCCATCCTTGCACTTGAGGCATTTGGACTCGCAGCTTGGAGAAGAGAAAGTGAAGATCAGGTGGCAAAAGAGCCTTTCCAGATACCCAGATCTTACTCTGTCCCCCAGGGAAGCCGAGACGGGGGCAAGAAGCAGTCCCTCTTTCACACGAACAGCGTTTTATCAACCGTGGCAACTTGTAAGATGGGAAGACTTCAACTCCCAGAATTCCCCAGCCTCCTCCTCAACCCCTCCATTGGGCTGGGGAATCCTGGGAGTTGCCACGGTCGGTAAACGCTGCCTGAGCACCTGTGCTCAGTCCTGGTTTGCTTCAGCCCAGTTTGCTGAACAAGCCACTCCTTAAGACTGACTCCCCCTCCTTGGCTCATGCAATGGTAGCTTCTTCAACAACCATGGATTGCTGGCATGCTTCCCCTCCGCCAAGGCCAGCGAGCAAGGCTTCCTCACCGGCCCCGGGGCCTCTCCCTCGGGAGCGGCTCCCCTCCGCAGCCGCCCGACCCGCCGTCGCACATCGCCGCCTCCGTCTCGGTCGCGTCGAGAGCGGCTCCCGTTGGGCGGCCTCCGCCGGCCGACAGACCACAATTCCCAGAGGGCCCCTTCGCGCTCCCGCGCGCCGCGATGACGCCACGTGGTGAGGAAGTCTCGCGAGAGCCGCGGGGAGGGGAAACTCCGGGGCCGTCCCGGCCTGGGACGCGGGGTAGGTCGCGGAGCGATGACGTAGTTGGGATGCGCCGCCTCCCCCGCCCGCCTCCCCTTCCGCCATGGCGGCTGCGATGTTCCGAAGCTTGCTGGTGTCGGCGGGGGGGTCCCGCGAGGCGCCCTCCGCGGCCGCCGCCCCCGCCCCGCCCCCGCTTCACCCGCC
>JANHFM010002083.1:8921-32775 GCA_032468115.1 Grayia smithii
AAGAAAGAAAGAAAGAAAGAAAGAAAGAAAGAAAGAAAGAAAGAAAGAAAGAAAGAAAGAAAGAAAGAAAGACCAGAACCAAGTTGTGGCAAACCCTGTCATACTGATACCAATATGAACTATTCATCAATTCTTGTCAGGCTTTTAGTAGCAGCCTTGATGAAAGTGTTTGTCTCAAGAGCAGGTTTTTCTGAGTTATATTAATAAGCTTTATTTAGAGAAGGGTTAAAGTAACAACAAAAGAAATCTGATAAGTATTTTACTTTCAATAGAAATCTATACGTAAGCCAAATAAGGTGGAAAGTTTCTTTTCTTTCTTCCATACAAACAGTACATATTGTTTGAAATGGTTCATTCTTATTCAATCGAAAACTACACTTGCACTTGCAATCAGTAGGAATTACCCTGAAGGAAGTATTACTGTACTCTCAGTAATGTTACATGTTACGAATTGTTTTGTGATATGCGCAGGAATTTGTTTCACATACTACTCTTGTAGAAGGATTCAACTTTTAAATCAGGCTACAAAGAACCATCCATGAAATTGTACTGAATTTTCCTGAATTTGCCTTTGCCCCTTACTTATTGCTCTTGTTATATTATATTCTGCCTTTGTTCAGAAGTACAAAGTAATTTTCATAGGAACCTCCCTTAATTTTATCCCCACAGCCGGAGCTCTATGACATAGATTGGGGTGAGAGAAGGCGACTGGCACAAAGTTAACCAATTTCCATGTCTGAAGGTAAACCTGACCTTAGATCTTTCCAGTGCTAGCACTGGCTTTGCACTGCACCACCCTTCTACTATGATCCCTTTCTACCTGAATAATGACAAAAGACATTAAAAAAGACTATTTTAAGGAGAAAGCAGGGGTGAAATCCAGCAGGTTCTAACAGGTTCTGGAGCACCAGTAGCAGAAATTTTGAGTAGTTCAGAGAATTAGTAAATACCACCTCTGACTGGCCCCAGAGTGAGGTGGGAATGGATATTTTGCAATAACCTTCCCACAGGAGGAGAGGGAATGGAGATTTTGCAGTATGCTTCCCCTGGAGTGGAGTGGGAATGGAGATTTTGCAATATCCTTCCCCTGCCACACCCACCAAGCCACGCCCACAGAACCGGTAGGGAAATAATTTGGATTTCACCCCTGGGAGAAAGTATTGCCACTGCAAAGAATTGACTCTTGCTTTTATTTTAAAAGGGGAAAATGAATAATGTACATGATAACAGAACACGATTTAAAGTCATCTATAAATTTATTAAAGCATTTGAAAGTGTAATTTATATAAATGATGAAAGGTAAGAAGAAGAAACATATTGGGTCTACCTATTGTAATTCTTGGAATTTACATATGTAAAAGATAATTTTATACAAAGAATAGAGATTCTCTATGGATAATTATGTGCTGTAGTTTTTCTCTACAAGTAGAAAAAAATGAGTGTAAAGACAGAGAGAGTCAAAATATAGTCTGTGTCACTTATCTGCACAAAGGAGCATTTCTCAACCTCTACAACTTTAAGAAGTGTGAACTTCCAGAATTCCCTAGCCAACATGTTGGCAAAGAAATTCTGGAAATTGCCATCCATGCATCTTAAAGTTGCCAATATTTAGGAATACTCGTATTAAGACAGAATGCTATAGGTTGCCTGAATAGACTTCATTAGTCATACTGTGCACCTTCATTCAGAAGTAAATTTACATGAATTTGCTAATAAACTGAAACTCTTCTTCAGGAAGATTAATTGTGCCAAAGCTGATTTTAAAAATCCATTTACAATACAAGCTATCATTTTCCTGGTAGTTCACATTTAAACAGCAAGGCTTTCCCTGCAATGGAGTTTCTTCCTTCATTTCTAGCAGAATGGGAATATCATGTGGTTATAGTGTCATTGTGACATAGCAGCTAAAGTGGTAGACTGGGAATAGAGAGACACCAGTATTAATGTTCACTCAGACATGAAAACTGGCTGGCTGATTTGGACCAACCATAGTAGATAGGTCCATATTATTTAATGAAGAGACTTTTATTCTGCAGCAATTTTTTTGGATCATGTTGCAGGTTCTTGAATATTATACTACAAATATTTTTTTGTGGAGTCCTTGGTGCTTTCTGATTTTGATGGTTTTCTTACAAGCATTTCATTACCAAACTAGGTAACATCATCAATGCTAGAAGGGACTGGTGTTTGCTTTTATTCTCATATACACTACTTGTGACTTGCCCTGTCAGTGACGGTAGAATGTTCTTAGTGGTTTTTGATAGGGCTGTTGTTTACTGTTAGCTTGTTTGTTTGTGTTGTTAATTTCTTGTTTGGGGTATTGTTTATTTTTTATTGTTGGTCTAGTGTTAATCTTGGCATTAATCTCTGCTCATATGGCTGTTAACTGCTGACAAGGAGATCTGCTTTGGAGAGGTGCTTTTTCATTGTCTCTTTTGAATGGGATGTAGATGTTGTTTATCTCTATGCACCTGTTGAGGACCAATTTGTCTGAGTCCTAGGTTTCCAGGAATTCTCTAGGGTTCTTAGATTTGGCTTGACCTAGGATGCTCATGATTTCTCAATTGAAACTATGATTAATGGATTAAGTCTGTCAATGTGTTGTGAAATTAACAAGTTTTCATAATGTTTTCTGACTGCTAGTCAGTGTCCAAGACTGTGATGAGCATCCTATAGATTGATTACTTAGTACTCCAAAAATTTGAGTGCAAGGCAGGGCTGACATTAAGCCATCTTCACATGCTTTGTCTTCTTCTGGTTTGATCTCCTCTCTAGATACACCTAGCCTTTTTATTGAGACATCCAAAACCTACACTATTCCATCTTATCCTGTTTCAACCTGTCTGGGATTCTGCTGCTGTTCATTATTCCAGTTTGGGCTCAGCTCTGTTCCTATCAATACCCTCCAAAACATTTTCTCTAGTTGCCACAATCTATTTCTCCTCTTCTTTGTTGCTGTCCTGCTTAATGAACACACATGCACATTTACAACATGTAATGCCTCCCCCATCTCTCCTGATAGTTTCCTCCACTCAGCCTCTCTGTCTGTCTTTCCTTCCTTCCTTCCTTCTTTCATTCTTCCTTCCTATCTTTCTTTCTTTCTTTCTTTCTTTCTTTCTTTCCCTTTTTATTCTGAGAAGCTTTTCTTCCTATTTCACTGTCTTTTTTGTCCAGGCATTAAGCCAAATCTTCTTCCTCAGTCTCCTAGTCCCTTCCTATTCTAGTTGTCCTTTCCAAAAGCCTGTTCATTGAAATCATAAACTCATGGAGTTAACTGCATGTAACTGCATAATTATATATAGTTGCATAATGGCAGCAGCCTTAAAAATAGAATCTGCTGGTAGCTAAACCAAGTTTTAATAAATGCATGGTCAATAAAATCTTATAATGAGTCCCCTTGGAAGGAATGTCAGGTCTGGTATTGCAATCAACCTTCCAGTATAGCTAATTTGAGTTACCGGGTAAGTTATTCATTGGTTTGCATTTGAGATATAGGCAGAAATATTGTCCAAAGAAATTAGAGGCCATTTTTGTAATTTCACATGAATTCTGTGAATTATTCCTAGGACAAAATCTAGTCTTTAAAATGTCATACGGGGGGAGGAGGAAGAGCATTCTAACTAATATCCATTATGTTTCATTGCCATGATATTATGTATCCAAACTAATTGTTTGACCCAAATAAAGTGCTTTCAGATACCATTTTGAGAAAGAGAGGGAGGCGGGAGAGGAAGAGAGAGAGACAGGGGCAGTAACCATGAATGGTGGTTTTCAAAGTATGACTATTAATTATTTAAAATTATTTAAAATGTATTAGCTGACTATTTTTCCAAATATCAGTGTATTTAGGCCCCATATATCCTCATAGCTAGATACTTGAATTCAGCATCATATTGTATTTCAAATCTACCTTTATCTCCTTTAGAATTTCACATGTTATTTGTTTTGTGAATAGAGCCATAATATATTCAAATTGCAAATGGTAAGAACAATCACACTAAGGACTCCTACATTAATTTTTTTTTTCTATCCAGAAAGGATTTGTGAACAATCCTTTTTTTGATGAGTGCAATTCTACTATCATCAGTATCTTAGTCTTTCCATATTTTATGTCACGGTACAAATTGTTTTATTCAAATACTTGTGTTTGTTTGTTATAAGGAACAACTAGAATATTCATAGTATAGAAATTAAGAAAGATTTATGGTAAAGTACATTTTTCTTAATTTAGCTCACGTTTGCAAGATTCATTGTAGACTTCAAAACAATGAATCATCTCCAAAAGTAATATAGTTGCTGAAAATTATCAAGTGATTTGCACTAACCAACTGCAAAATAATTTCCTCAGATACCCATGGGCTACGACACTCTTGGGACTGAAATCTTATCTTTGAACTTAGTCTATATTAACTTAGACTTCTAAGACTACTGAGACTTCCATGCTCAGATGTTTTTGTACAGCAGAGACATAAAAAGCAGCTTAGGAACAACATCAAAAATCATAATCTTGTTATCATAAAATAAAGCATATACTTGCAGTGCAAAGTGATGCCACATATTGCAGTCATATCTAAATAACCTAAGCCACATCAGCCAACCACTGGAGGAAATCTGGAAAACTGAAAGATGATCCATTATAAAACCATTAGACATTTAATATAATGGAAATTTTTAAACCTCCATGTTCAGAAATATTAAAATCACTTTGTGTATAGCAAAATGCTACATTATATAGGCATTTGCTCTAGAATTTGAATGTGGTGTAATCACAAGCCATCCATCCCGCTGCTATCTTAGCTATTTCTTAATTTTAATGTATTTATTGTTTTACCATTTTAAACTTTTATATTACACTTTTATTGGATTGTAAACTGCCCAGAGTCACATGACAACAAGATGGCTAGAAAATAAATTTAATAAATAAATGTATTTATTGTCACAATTTTTTCCCAGCATCATACATGATTATCATTCAGAGAATTGTATTAGAGAATAATTCTATACAGAAAATATTATTGCTGTTCTTGTATCTCTGATTCTTTTTGCTGCATTTCAGTGGCTTCACAATAGCTTTAAATGGGGCTGGAAAAAATAATGCAGAAGGAGGTCTATGCATATGTTTTATATAACATAGTCTTGGAGAATGTGGTACAAATACAGTGAGAACTGGTCTTTCTAGAGTCAGGTCATATCCCCAAAAAAATCAAGAAATTCATTTTGAGAAAAGTGTTGCTGAGCTTCTATTCTGAAAACTACAGATATGCTTGGAGGTACTTGCACCTTTATAAAATGCAGTCTATTGAAACTTACCTGACATCAAATATCATTCAGAATCCTGATATTCTGTCTTACATGCTACCTTCATTTTCAAAACACAGTTTTCTCCAAGATCATTGGGTGGGAAGACAGTGGTTCAATTTACAGAACAGAAACAATAGTCCTGATCAAGTCGTACTTCTGGTGGGAGGAGAAAATACGTTACTGAAACATCTCAAAACATCTTATCAAAACCTTTAATGTTTACTTACTTACTTAATATTAAAAAAACAGTAATATGTTGTACACTTGAATTGGAATGGCTATTTGTCAGGATTGTCCCATTCACCCATATAGTTTTCAAAGGATTTCACAGGACCAGGACCAGGCAACCTATCCTAATTTTGTCTATTCTGGATTATATTATGATAACTGTAACATTTTGTTACATATAGTTCTTAGCATTTCCAAGTAAAGGAATCATAATTTATGTTTTGACCTTCTTTGTTGTCAACTTCTGTTTCACAAAATATTTTAAGCTGTGGATTTAGTATTTCCCTATTGATTGTTATAACTAAATTGATATACATGGATGGAAAAACATTAAAAATGAATTTTAGTTATAAATAGTACCTAAAATTATACCAAGTTCAAAAAGCATTATTTAACCTTCAAAAGTGCAGTCTTCCAAAGAGTGCTTTTCAAATAGTTAGATATCTCCTAATATGAATTCACACAAGAATGAGTTGGAAAGGCCTGTGAAACTCTTTCACCTTGAAAGTGTACATTTTCTTTTTTTATAGTAATTAATTAGTAAAAGTAGAAAAGCTTGAGAGTTACCTCAAAGTTTAGAAAAAAACTGTTATATAAATAAATATAACGCAGGTAAAATATAAACAAAATCTTTGAAATTCTAGAGAACATCTTATCTTTCCCATATCAATAACTGAATCAGAATACATAATGCAATTCTTATCATGATTGTTTTAAAAACTGAAAGCATTTGTAAAAAGCAAGTACATAAAATTGTGCATGTTTGAGAAACCAGTGAAATATATGAATCTTATAAAGAAATATGGTTGAAATGTTAAAATCACATTTACGTGACTTTAAAAAAATGAATCATTCACTGGTGCAGACTGCCAGAATGAATTGATAAAAAAGACATGACTATAGATTGAGAGGAAAAAGGAATATCTATACATACAGTACATGCATACCTATGTATACACACAGCCTTACTGCTAGTCTTTATGAAACTGCCTTTGTTGAACTATTAAATGCTACCCCATAGAATGTTTTCAAAACCCTGTACATCTTTGATAGTAACTTATTTTAATAATTGTGCACATAAAATAGTACTAAATGGTTCATGTAGTCGTTCACATTTGAAGATCCTTAGGGCATTATTTTTGGAAGCTATATAATGCAGATGTATTTTAGAAAAGCTGCCTAACTATACAGTACATAGAAACATGTACAAAGAACATAAAATAAATGCATGGTGATATTCCTACGTCAAATTTACAGTATTAAAATAAATATCCAGTTGAGGGAAGGTGAATGTTAATATGTAAGAAAGTCCACAGATTTTAGAAGGCAAGCATTCTGTAGGTCATCCAAGAATGTAAAGATTAGTATGAAGATTCACTTCACCCAGGCTTCATTTCCATAGTATGCTAAAATGTGTGTGAAAAAATTGCTTTTCAGTGTATTGGGTGAAGGAAATTATCACCATAGCATGCTATGTGAAACAGGTCATCATATTAAACCATAATAGTTTTAGACATAATGTTTTGAGCAAACACAAGCTTTATTAACCTGGATTTAGGATATAATGTAAATTAATGGCATTTCTTTGGGGAATCATAAAGAGATTGGCACTAGGCTAATGGTATGGGTTAATTATTTCACCCATTCTGCCTTATTATATTCTGTAGTCATGTTGGATTGCTACTGAAAGTAGCCTTATAAACACATTAAGATAGCATTCCCAATGTTTATGGCCTCTGTATTAATTCCATGACACCTTATGCAGTGTAGAGAAAGAGAATTCCATTCTATATGGGAGTTGAAATCAAGTACATCTAAAAGTTGTTCAGCTATTTCCAAAGACTTTTTCCCATTCTGTTTTTATATATAACACATATGCATGACATGATTCATTTGTTTATGTAGCTGATTTCATACTTAATTATATAGCTTTCTTCAGGCTGCATGGCAAGCAATTAAATTGGCTGTGATATGGAAAAATGTCATCATATAGTCAGAGCTTACAATAAAGAGCAGTGCTTCAGGGTACTAGAAACAGACTCTAAATATTTAAGGATTTTTTTTTCTCCAGTAGTACCAGAGTTAACCCATCAAATCTACTGTGTTTGTCTGTCTTGTTAAAAATATATATTTGTTTAAATTGTATTAATTTTAAACTACAGATGCAGTTATAGCTACCTTGAATTTTGTAAAATATGCACACTCAGGAAAGGCATGTTTTTGAACTTTTAATTTAAATCTTCTGTTTCTAAAAAGAGCAAGGATGATTTGAAATTCAATTCATTTACTACACAAAAATATAAACAGCAAAATATGAAATTATTTTTAAAATACGTACTAGCACATTTCTCATTACAAAGTTTGACTATATTCTCCCATAGGCCAATGATATATTCATACATTAAAAATTTATTAGATAAAACAGGAATTTTTATTACTTAGGGCAAATAGTTTAAGATGTTTAACATATAAACTACTGTTGTGCAAAATGTCAACCATACTCTAACATTTTTAACATTTTCTTTGAAGGTGCTTCATTGCCTCATGGATAAAATACAAAATAGTGAGGTTTTTTTTACATATGGATAGCAACTTTGCATCTCTGTCTGTGAGTCTGTTTATATAGGTATTTTTATTTTATTTTATTTACTTGTCTGTTGAGACAAGACCAAAATAGATTAATAAAATTATTATTTTATGTTAATGTAGATTTTTTAAAAGTACAATAATTCAAGCAGACCTTATCCATAATGTGCTTGGCATTGTTGCGTTAGGCAGCATTAGATGCCAAAAGTTATTGAAATTTCATGGAAGAAACTGTAATATAGTCTTTTTGATCATCAGGGATTGTGTGTCAAGACTTCTCATTGCCTATGCCCAACTCAACTGCACATAATCACCATTTTCATATAAGATGTGACAAAGCCTCTTGGGTATTTATTCTGCTTAACATCAGAATGTCCCAGATTAAATATATACGGCTCATTAAACAGCTGGGGAGGAGTATATTGCCTTAGAAATATTGCAGTTTGTCAGGACTGCCTCATCCCTGAACAGAAACATATCTGTAAAACCTGCACACAATTACATTTTAATGATTTTCATCTTGGCTCATTAGGAGAGCAGTCACCACTGAGACTTTAAGAATAATCATGCAGATGGACCAGTGATATAGCTACAGCACGTCTTTTGAGAATATAAGCATTTAGTGGTTAGAATAAAATTATAAATCATGAGCTATAAAATGAAAAAATAAATAAAATATGTTTGTGATGTCAGGGTCACTGGAAAGATAGTTTTTTGCAGCTGGACATGGACTAGAAGCAAGTTAACTCAGAGAGTTTCCATACCGATCAGAAATCAAATGAAGTTCTTTTGGTTTCTCAGTCCATCTGATCTTGCTGTAAAATACTTGCCCTCAATAAAGAGGTACCTGGAAATTGGACACAAAAAAGGAGAGTAATAACATCTTGATTCTAACATCAGCTAAATAGATGACCACTAGTGTTATGAAATCTATTTGTCCCTGAGTGTAAAATGAGAAGTTTAACAGGTTATCAACAAAAGAGAATATTTGTAGCTCAAAGCTGAAATGAAGAGTCCTTGCTTCTCACTGAACCTGGTTGTTTTCTTGCAGATGTTTCATTACTCAAACTAAGTAACCCCTTCAATGCTGATGTTGTTACATAAGTTGGGTAATGAAACATTTGAAAGAAAACAACCAAGTTCAGAGAGAACCAAGGACTCCTTAACAGAATATGTGATACCAATTCAATCTGCATGTCAGAACATACATATATGCAGTTTTTATAAGGTAGCTTGCATAGCTGCCTATTGGATAAAACATTGATACAGGCCAGGGAGAACAATCTTTCAACCAGTCTAAAGTGATAAAATCCTAGATAAGTTTCAGAGGACATTCATCCTAATTCTAGCTTATTTAATTATGTTAAAAGTTCAGTGAGAAAGGTATATAAGAATTTAAAATTTTTGGTTAACTTGTTTCAAAGCTTGTGGTATTCAGATAAGTGCACAACAGAATACCAGATATCAAAGTCCATAGTCCAAATATTTACTATTTATATTTCAAGTAATTTAACTGCTGTTGGGACCTAGTTGGCTTGAGTATTTAATAATGTTCTTTTAGCTCTTATATTAAACTCCTATGCATGGTTAATCTATCTGGTGGAAGATTGAAAATACCTAGCTACCTGAAGTTTGACCTTTTAAATAAGTCTTCAATTTATCTTCCAATTAATTGGAATCTTGAAAGGCTATATTTTACAGTAATTAATTTCAAGACATTGCCTAGAACCGTGATGGCAAACCTATGGCACGTGTGTCTGAGGTGGCACGCAGCGCCCTCTCTGATGGCATACGAGCCATCACCCCAGTTCAGCTCTACTGCATATGCACATGCACCTCCTGCCAGCCAGCAGGTCTTTGGATCTCTGCCATGCATGCGTGGAGGGGAGGGTGCATGCATGGGGGCCACATGCGGATTGTATTTTTCGGGTTCAGGTGTGCCTGTGCGCATTCACAGGAACCCTCGCATGCTTTGGGCATTCAGTCTGGAAAAGATTAGCCATCACTGGCCTACAACAATATGATTGAAGAGCTTTATAGCATTTATGCAAAGAAACATAAGTTATGGATCGAATGACCACGTCATTAGCATAGATGTGATTACAATAACTAAGAAATTTTGTTTTTCTTGGTCAATTATCTATTAATAGAACTACTTTGTGTGTTGATGAATTTAGTCCAATCTGAGATGTATCACTATAGTGATAACTTGGATTGAATATAGTAAAATATAGTTATTTTTGCTTATAACTTCTATTCGACTAAGAAACACTTCTAAATTTTAGAATACAACAGAACTTGAATTTGCTAAAACAATGTGTCAGAAAAACCCAAGCCAGCTATTTAGCAATGGAATGTAGAATATATTACCCAACACAATCATAAAGACAATGATTCTTCCTGTTAGCAGTGTTACTGCAAAGGTATGTTTTGGCAGAAAATTAGACAAGAAATTAAAAAAAACTTTGTGGAGGCTTTGTTGTTCTCAGTGTTTGGTTGTTTGCTTGCAGATGTTTCATTACCCAATTAGGTAGCATCATCAATGATACTAAGTGTAAGGTTTGCTAGTGCACTGGCATTAAGGATGTTAACTCACTGGGTAATGAAATATCTGTAAGCAAACATAAAAGCTTAGATAGTACCAAGAATTCCACAATTCCACCCTGAGCTACATACAGTGTATTCTCTGCCATTGAAACAAGAGTCAGATTGGTCTAGTGCAGTGGTTCTTAACCTGTGGGTCGGGACCCCTTTGGGGGTTGAATGACCCTTTCACAGGGTTCACCTAAGACCATCGGAAAACACATATTTCCGAAGGTCTTAGGAACTGAGACACCACTCTTCTATCAATATAGGTTCAATATAAGGGGCCGCGGGCTGGCGTGACACAATTGAAAGCGAACTGAAGAGGAGGAGGTGGCAGGAGGAGGAAGTGAAGGCACCACAGCAGCGGCAGCAGAAGCAGCAGTGGGGATTCCTCGGGAAGCAGCCAAGTCCACCACTCCTTTGCCTACCTGCTCACCTACCTCCCCGCCTTGGAGACAGACCAGGGGGCAGCAGCACCAAAAAAAAGGGAGCTACAACCAATGTCTACATGTGCAGTGAGAGAGAAGAGGGGGAACTACCGAAGACGGTGCCACTTTGGAGAAAGGCATCCACTGGGGGTCACCACAACATGAGGAACTGTATTAAAGGGTTGTGGCATTAGGAAGGTTGAGAACCACTGGTCTAGTGGTTAAGCCACTAGGCTAGAAAGTACAAAACTGTGAGTTCAAGTCTCACCTTAGCCTTACAAGCCAGTTGGGTGACCTTAGATCAGTCACTGTCTCTCAGCCAAGCTACCTCACAGAATTGTTATGGAAAAATTTATTTATTTATTTATTTATTTATTTATTTATTTATTGTATTTATATGCCACCCTTCTCCCGAAGGACTCAGGGTGGCTCACACAGTTAAAAAATACACAACAATAAATAAATTAAAAGTGAGAATATTATAATATAAATGCAATTAAATAACAAATTAAAAACCAAGAACAATATAAAATTTAAAATAGTTAAAACAATTAATTTAAGAAATCCCATCACATCAGCCTATTTGATTAAAAAGCCATGTCTTTAGGTCGCATCGGAAGGAACAGAGGTCGGGGCAGTCCGGAGGTCAGTGGGAAGTTCATTCCAGAGGGCTGGTGCGCCCACAGAGAATGCCCTCGCTCTGGGCACCGCCAGCTGACACTGTCTGGCCAATGGTACCCTGAGAAGTGCAGCCCTATGTGAGCGCACGGGGCGGTGGGATGAGAGCAGAATGTGGTCCTGCAAGTACCCTGGGCCGATGCCATGTAGGGCTTTGTAGGTTAGCACCAGCACCTTGAACCGGACCTGGAGAACCACTGGCAGCCAGTGCAGCTCGCGCAGGAGAGGTGTCACACGGGAGTAACAGGAAAAATAGTAGGAAGAAGTGTGTTGGATATATTCACTGACTTGAATAATTTGTGAAAATAATCAATGTAGTATACAAATAAATAAAAATAAAAAGTTCTTCACTTAGGGACTATAATTAGTATATGGATTAATGTTATATCAGTTGAAACTGAAGGTTTATAGGGTAGTGGGTAAAAATCCAAAATAAATCAATTGGAAAAATTCAGTTACAGAAATTCATTCATACTAATTCGTTATTCTTTTAACTATTCAATCATATCCAGTCTTGGAGACTTTATAGGCACGTAGCCTCCATGCTACCCTGTCAGGCACAGCTTCTTTCAGTTGTTGGATGTTTATCTTTAATATCAGTTTTGATATATCAAGCCAATGTGTTCATCCCAATTATGATTATAAAATAATACATCAGATTTCATTTGTATATTTTAAACAACAAGCTAAGATATTTAATCCAAGTTTATTTTGAAATTTACCATGAAAATTTTATGGTAAAATTTATATAGATAATGTTCCTTCAGTGTTTGGAAAATTTAAGGGATTTGTATCATTAATAAGAAAAATTAATGGCAACAACATACTGCTTACTGCAACAGAAAGCATTGGTTGCAAAAGCAATTAACCATGAGTTGAAAACTGGCCTAAACAAAGTTTGAAAATGTAACTATAGGTCACTTAAGTCACATCTGTCATCGCACTTTGTGAAGAAATTGAAACTAGTTTCATTTTCTGTACAGAGGTCAGGCAGTTATGAAGAGGAAAAATGTCACAAGTGTATGAAGTGAAGAATGATATGTTTACTTTCTTTAATCTTGAGCAACAAGAACAATTTTGAAAGTTGCTGGAAGATACTTGGTTTTCAAAGTTACCTTATTAGCAGTTATCTTTCAACATTTACAAATTTCAGCATACAAGGCAAAACTGAAAATGTTTGTTTGTCATGAAATGTGATTGGACACATAAAACAGTGAAATATATATGAATTGTGTTTTTGGATCTACATTCTTACAAATTTGACAAGGAAGTGAAAAGGCAGTAGCAAACAGAAACAACAGCAGGAAAATTATCCAATGTAATACTCTGGTAGCCTGCAGTCCAGATTGACTCCTTTTAAAAATATTGCCAAAAACATTTCAGTACAGACAAGTTTTTAAAGCCATTTTACATTTAATCTGCCATTAGTACAGTATAAGAACAGCATAAAAGAGCATGTAGACATGGCAGCAATTTTCTAACATTATCTTTCTATCTAGAAAATCTCCCTCTCCCCCTCACAGTTTGTATAATTGATTCCCCCACTCTGATATTTTTTTAAATAGAGGTGGGGTAGGATAACTTGTTTTTATTTCTTCCAAAATAAATCTTACTATATAAACTACAAAGACATAGTTCAGTTTCATATGAAAAGTCATTTCCCATCCAAAGTCCAGATACCTATGATGCTTTTCAGATCAACTTTAGGCTGAATAGAAATACAGACATTTAACAGGATCAACTCCCAAATCACTTGATTGAATTGTGCAGGAGAAAAGTATCTATAAGCAAATTAGTTCTGCTTTCTTTGTTTTTCCAAAGAGTAACCAGCAGATCATAATCAGACTGCAGATTAAGAGTTAAACTATTCAGCACTAAGTGTACCGTAGCGACTAAGGCAGAGATTCAATCATACAGCATGTGTGCCAGTTAATCATCCAAGTATTTTCCTGCACAGAAGCAGCTTTGAACTCTGTTCTGTATGTTTGCTTGCTTTTAACAGACTTATTCTTAATGCCAGTTTATTTGTTTAAAATCTTTAGATTTGATCTGTTGGCATGGCAGCTTATTGATTTCTATTCAATATTTCCACAAACATGGGAGGGACTGATGTGTACCAAGTATCCCCCGATCAAGAATTACCGAGTAATCCCACAAGTTATTGGCAGGCTAACTAATTACCAATCCAGTGGGAACTCAGCAAAAGAAAAAACTTCTTATTCTCTCACTTGAACATTAACCACTCTGAGATGGCTAAGGATAAAATGTAGGACATTATACCTACAGTATAATGTCAGTTCTAAACATTTTGCTCCCTTGCATTTTGGTTGCCTGTGAAAAAAAATATGTCCATGAAATCAATAGAAGGCTATTTGTATTTTAATATGAAAGGATCTTTGATGGTTTTATGCTTCTTGTGAACAATGACAATATGATTTCTATATCCTTGCTATGGTGTGAATAATATTAACGTTCAGCAGCCATGGTTCATCCAAAGTTTGTCATACGTATGTAGAAATAAAGGAAGCATTTTCAAGAAAACATGCTCTTTTCAGCATAATACCAGCAGTGGGTTATACCTGATTTATCCGATGACTTACAACGACTCATATGGAATTTGTCAGTACATTATAATTTACAATTTCAAAAGTAAATAAATTATTAATGGCATAATGTTCAACTGCTGTAAATAATTTACAACCTGGAAATGGTGTGATAGACATGCTCTTAGTGGAAAACATAAATTACTGCTGTCTGTTTTTGAATACTTAATCAGAATATACTTAACAAATCAAAGTCTATTATTAAAACTATCCTTACGAATCTTAGAGTTTAGCAATGGTATTTTAGTTTATAAAAGAAACTATGATTTGACACACCAAACCCTTGTTCTTCATTTAAAAAGCTTTATTCTATACAAGACTAAAATCCATATTAACTTTTTATATAATGAAAACAACATTTTGGTAACTCATTTCAAATGGTCAAGGTGTTGTTATCCGACAGATCAAACTAAGTGTAGCTGAATAAATACTCGGATATCATTTCTGTAGAAATCTTTATATCTCACTTAAATTTCACACAGTTTGTTTAGCTAACATTTTTCCATTCCTCTCTGAGGTAGATTTATGGAAGTAATTCATACATTTGAACATTACATTAAGGGTAAAACCCACAAAAAGGTTACTGGGCTTGGGATAAGAAAAACTATTTCCCATCCTAACATAGTCCCTTGTATGATCTAAAAATCATCTCTTGCAAATCTTCAATCTTCCAGAACAAATTTTAAGAACATATAGAAAAACTATAAGATAAATAAAAGGGCTTTTCCTCTTATACCAAAACCACTGCATCACGTGCCTTCATTGGATAAGCAGCATGAATTGCATACCCGATCTTGGCAAGTAAGTATTTATCTACTGGCTGATTAGTATAGTATATTTATTTACCATATACTCCCAGGAAAGCCATATCACAGTGATTTCAACAAACACCGTATAAACTGTATAAAAAACTGTATTCTGTTGGTGTGAGGTATGAGGAAGTAGCAGTAATTTCAAAAGGAATTTTCCTGCCCAGGATACTGCTCAGGTCAATAGCAACAGAAGCACTGGGAGCAGCAACAGTATAGAAGCATGTGGAACCGCAGCAGAAAATAACAGCACTTGCAGTGAGCAGCAAAAGCAGAAAGATGAGCTATGGGTTCAATGAATGATCTGTTGCTGGAGGTGACTGGTTAGCTTCATCTGAAGTACTTAAGGATGGAGCATTTGTGGCATGCATGGCCAGATGGCTATGAAGACCAAGGAACAATGAGTCCATTAACAATAGAGATAGATGATGGTGCACAAAAGTAGTACAGACAAAGGGAGCAAGGTAGTGCTTAATTGTGAGCAGTAGGGCATTGATCACAGCCACGCAGCTGCTCTAGTTAAAAACAATGAATGTGATTACTTCTACTTTTTCTCCTCTTAACTAGCAGAAACAATGTGGGGACACATGGAAATGGATTCCAGTATTCTGGGTTGTCTGCCAGAACCTAACTTTGAGTGAGTCCAGAGATATTTCACGAGAAGAGTCCTCTACTCTTCTGCTCGCAACAGAATACCTTATGCCACCAGGCTTGGAATTTTGGGCTTAGACAACTTAGAACTGCACTGCCTTCTGTCTGACCTAAGCATAGTACACAAAATTATCTGCTACAACGTCCTACCTGTCAATGACTATTTCAGTTTCAACCACAACATGAGCACACAATAAATACAAACTTAAAGTGAATCGCTCCAAACTTGATTGCAGAAAATATGACTTCAGCAACAGAGTGCTCAATACCTGGAATGCACTATCTGACACTGTGATTTCTTTCCCAAACCCCCACAACTTTAACCTTAGACTGTCTGCTGTTAACCTCACTCCATTCCTAAGAGGTCTGTAAGGGGCGTGCATAAGCACACCAACGTGCCTACCGTCTCTGTCCTAATATTCCTTTTTACTTTTACTCTTTTTGTGTATTCTAATTATGTTTATACTTATATTTGTAATCTTATATATGCTTGACTAAATAAATAAAAAATAAATAAATGAGAAGCTATACTGAAGACTTTGTAAATTTCCAGGATTATCTACTTATTTGCCTGGATAGTGATAAAAGGGAGAGTGATCCAACTACAAAACCATTCTTCTGTAGAATTTGGGTGTGGCTAAGTGTTGACATTTGTGAGAACAGGACTGACAGGTGGCTGAAGGTTAGGGTGTGTTTAGTGGGCTTGTCAGTATTACAGGAACCTGAGAGGCTGATAAGCTGCTGATACAGCACCTCGGAGTATCTTTGTCAATAGTTTGGTGTAACATGTTAGGTTTAGGAAGGAGTCTTTTAAGTTGTGGAATTGTGAGGTACGAGGATCGGTGGAAAGCAACAGACTTTTGATAACTAACTAACCTTTTCCAGACTGCGTGCTCCCCCAAAATGCAATGTGCACGTGGCATACCCGCATGCAGCCCTCCCCCACATGTCCCCCCCCACATGTGCATGTGGCCCCTCACATGCATCCTGCTCATGCACCTCACCCTGCGCATGTGCGCATGCCCCCACAGATGTACCCCATTCCTCCACGCATGAGCATGCAGGCCGCCCATATGCCCCCTGCCCCCTGTGCATGCATGCATGACCCCCCATATGCGCCTTATCGCCCTGTGCATGCACACATAGCCCCTGTATGCACCCAATGCCCACACGCATTCACATGCACCTCCCACATGCATCCCACCCCTGCACATGTGCGCATGGTCCCCACATGTATCCTACACCCCGTTCAAGCACACATGCCCCCTGCATGCACCCCGCCCCCCCATGCATGTGTAACAGAGACTTGAAGACCAGCTGGTTGGTGGGAGGAGCACATGCATACATGGCCAAGCTAAGCTGGGGCAACAGCTTGTGTGCCCACAGAGAGGGCTCTGCGTGTCACCTTTGGCACACATGCCATAGGTTCACCATCAAGAGGGTAGACTTTAAGTTATGAACAAGATTTAACTTTTCACACTGATGCCTCTTTTCTATCCCCAGTTCCTGACCAGGTTTTCATGGCCTGGTCTTTGGCTGTTGCAGCAAATTCTGCCTCAATTGTAATCCTATAGCGCATGATCAGATGGATTTGCTACATATTAAACTGGTTGTGTGCCCAAGAAGATACTCTCTCTTGGGAATGGATCCATCTGTTTTTCACATTTGGCATCAAACCACTACTTCAAGATAAGGAACATAGAGCAGGTATTGTTATTTAAAGAGCTGTTGTGGTACTCAAAGCTATTGTGTCATAGACAACTAGATGTAAAACTCTTCTTGTAAAATTCAACAATAGGGAAAAAATTGGATTGCTGCTGCTATATCTGGCCTGTGGTGCAATGGTTTTCAAGGTCAAGAATACATTGAAAAAAGAAAGCAGCAGAAACCACCAGCCTGCAAACTGGCAGGAACATATTATAAGTGATTGCCTGCCTCCCTTGTCATCCTTCTGTTGCATGTCATAGCACCAAACTATTGTGCCAAAAACCTGGCTCACCTAAAGCCAACAAATAACTTTGAAGATACAGCATAGATTTATTAAGCATGCAAGAAAGTACGGTGGATTCTGAGCTGCCCACAAAGCAGTGGCAGTTCATTCTGCAGCCCTGGGCAAAAGCAAAACCACAGCTTCCATGCCTTTGTCCTACCACATTTCAAAGGCAAAACAAAGCAAAAGGCAGACACTTAAAATTACAGCATAATGTTGAAATGTTTTTCATAAATCCATCTCGGTGACATTCTTATTATTTATAGGTAAACATGGCAGCTATACTATTCCCAAGTTATGGTCATATATAGTGAATATAAACAATTTGGTTCAATAGGCTATTGGTCCTTTTCAGATTCTTCTTCCTGTGGCCATTAAGAGCCAGTTCAGCTAACTGTGAATGATTTCTTACAAAAGCATTTTAAGCTGTTCACGTTTATGATGTGTGGGGAGATGGGGTTGGAGGGAGACACTTGGCTTGGTAGTGAATGTATCTCACATTTGTACAGGTTAAATACTGTACTTTTCATCATCAAAGTTTATATTCCATATTTATTTTGTCAACTCAAGGTACATAAACTTAATGCTCTATCTTCATACTTTCCTCACAATAATAATCGTGTGAGATGAGTTGGGCTGAGAGAAAATGATTGGTCTAAGTCCATGATGGCAAACCTGTGGCACAGGTAGCCATATTGGTGGGCACATGAGCTCAGCTCTAGCACCAATGCACGCACCAGCCAGCTAATTTTCGGGCCTTCTGGGCCCACCAGAAGAAGGAAAACAGGATGTTTTTTGCTCTCCCCAGGCTCCAGAGCCTTTCTAGAAACCTGGGGAGGGCAAAAACGGCTTTCCCCACCCCTCCAGAGGTCCTCCAGAGGCCAAAAATGGCCCATTTGCCAACTTCTGGCCCCACTGGAAGTCACTGAAGTCACAACTTCTCACAACACTGCCATATGGAACAACATTCCTCTTGTATTCCATAAGGCCTTGGACCTATTTGGATTTTGCAGCAAAATAAAGAATTGCACTTTTGTCATTCCTTGGGATGGGATAAAGGGATTTGCTTCTTGAGACATGTGTTCCTTTTCTCCATTATTTCTCTACATATCCATGTTTTCCCAAAAATAAGACCCTATCTTATATTTTTTTGAACCCCGAAATAAGCGCTTGGCCTTATTTTTGGGGTGGTCATATTATTTTGGGCTGCATGGAGCAAGATGGGGTCCCTCTTGCTGTCTTACATGATTTCCAGCTTTGGGTTTAAATATTTTCAGGGAGCAAAAATATTATTTTCTGGGGGGAGGCTTATTTTAGTGCATGCACTCAAACGCCCGATTCGGCTTATTATCAGATATCTTATTTTGGGGAAAATGGTATTCTTTTGGATATGTCTGATATGTTTTAATGGCATACGGTGTAAATTTCCTAGAATTATTCAGTATTAAAGAGAAATAGAAGTTAGCTAACCAAATAAATAATCCATAAATAAATATGTAGTAAGTAGTATTTTATTGTAAATTGTTCATCATATTTTCAGATCAAAATAGACTATGTAAGATCAGACTACTTAGTAGGTGTAGTATGTGATGTGTACATATGTGTTTATGTAAGGGAAGAAATAGAAGAAAACTGAACTGGCTGGGGTGAATGTGGCTCTTGAGATAAAGTCCAGCACTACAAACTGTAATATTTTATTGTAAATTGATGCTTTTAATATTACATTCCTCTTTATTGAATATTCATATTTGTGTACATAAACAAAGTGTTCACAGATAAATCCAATAGGTAGTGATGCAGAAATAAGTCCTACAAGGTTGAAAAGAAATATCTTACCTGTATTAAATGTATTGAGGATCACATATTTCATTAGGGGAAAAAACCCTAAGGTTGTTAGCATATTTAGCAATCTTACATTCTTAAAACAATTCTTTCCAAACTGTGACAGTTCTATCTGAAAACACTCTTCTGCAGCAAGCTGAAGCCATTTTAAGAACAGTGATTACTATTTCTGCCCAATAGGCAGAGATCTTTGAAGTGTGAAGGTGAGACAAATAAAGAAAAAGTGCAACAATGGTGAAGTCTAAGATTCTATGAGCAATTGTACTCTTCGTCCAGTGATTAAAAAGTGTGAAGTTTCATTCAATTGGCTGGATTTACTGCCTGACACTGAAATGAAATTCTGGGCATGGGTTTGTGATTCAAAAGAAAGCAGATGGTGAGCTTTTGCCACTAGGATCAGGACATAGCCTTGGATATGAGATCTTTGATGTGGATCAACAGAGACATGCAATCAAATTTAATATATCCCTCCTTAGAAGCTGATATAGAAAAAAAAGGAGGGAAGGGAGAAAGTCCATATTTATATGGACTGTGAGATAAAAATGCAGAGGAAGTAAAGTACTATAAATAAATGAAAATAAATAAGTAGTATGTCTATTTATTTTTCCACATGATGCAAGAAAGAATGATATATTTTATGGGAAACAAGTACTACTGCAAGTACTTACAGTGCTGTCCAAAACTGCTGCATTTGTGGTCTTTTCTACTATTCACAAAGAACCAATAAGGAAGAAAATAGGATTGTGCATTGCTGTTTCTTCTAATTAATTGTAGAATTAAATACCACGAAGGACACGGACATTCTATTCTGTTTTTGTGAGATTACTGGTAGTCCTTGACTTATGACCACAATTGAGCCCAAACTTTCTGTTGCTAAGTGAGACATTTGCTAAGTGAATTTTTCCCCATTTTATAACCTTTCATGCCACAATTGTTAAGTGAATCACCACAATTGTAAAATGGGTAGCATGGTTGTTTAACGAATCTAGTTTTCCCATTGACTTTGCTTTTCAAATAGTCAGTTGGCAAGCATCCAAATTTTGATTACATAACCATGGAGATGCTGCAAAGGTCATGTGAAAAATTGTCATAGGTCACTTTTTTCAATGCCAAATAATTTTGAATGGTCACGAATGGTTGTAAGTCAAGGACTACCTGTAATTGATTTGCAACAGTGGTGGGTTGCTCCCGGTTCGGCCCGGTTCGCGTGATCCGGTAGCAGTGACAGTGTGATGTCACCGAACCGGTTCTCCATGGCAGGGAGCTGGGCCCACCTGCGCCCGTACTTACGTTTCTCTGTGCAGAGTGCTTGTTTCAAGTTTTTTCCAAGGAGAGGCGTTAGTGCGCATGCGTGGGAGCGTGTGTTCAGCGCCGAACATGTGCTAAGCGCATGCATGAAGAGAACCAGTAGTAAAGGTAAGTAGAACCCACCCCTGATTTGCAAGTACTGATTTATGAGGTTCCCCCAGATTCAGTTTAGTACAGATACACAAAAATGACAAAACCTCAGGTTTCTTTCAACCAAGAAACTTGCCACTATTAGTCTTCAGTTGTGAAAGAATGTAGAACACTTACAAAGCACAATACTTTTACACAAGTATGCCAATGCATATCCCAAAAGAGTTTGTAAATGAAAATATAACTGCAGAAAAGTGATAGTTCTGGAAGAATATAATTAAAGGGATATACAAGCATTAAAAGGCCCCTAATGTTCATTTTATTTTTCATTTGAAATGTACAGTTTTAAATATGAAGTTGAATCATTTTTCCATTTTGTATTAATAATAATCTGTTTACTGCATGTCTTTTTCTAAACTCATGCAAGACATTTTCAGCTTTAGTTCCTCTAGTCCCTCTAGTGGTATCCTATAAGAAAATGATACTGTAATTATATTTTGTACATACATCACTGTTTTATATTGCAGAAATCTATTTTGTAAAACATTATCAGAATCAATAGCCATATTAATCTATTTTTTATACTAAATATTATATCCCAGGTAGTTCCCACATCCATACAAGAATAATTTATATCAAAACGGACAAAATAATATATTTTGTACATTTTGCAATTATGTTGCTCAAAGACTAAAATGATTACAATGTTGATTAAATATGTGCATTGATATAAATCTGATACATTAGTATTCAGCCAATGAAGCTCCAAAATTCAAAATAAACATGTATAAAGCAAAAGATGTATATCTGTTTATCTATCAGTTAGGCCAGAGGTGGACAACTATGGCCCCTTTATGACCTGTGGACTTCAACTCCCAGAATTCTTGAGCCAGGTCATAAAGAAGCCATAGTTTCCAACCTCTGAATTAGTCTGTCAATAAATCAGATTGGCTAGATCCTAATATCAGTGAACATACAATTATTTTTGTTGCATATATTTAGGTTTAGCTAGGAGTGGCAACAAGAGACTCGATCTTGGAAAAGGCAGGTCAAACTAAAACTAAGAAAAGGGTAATGTTGTAATGAAAAGAAGCAGAATTAAGAAAAGTTTTCTCTCTCTCTCTAAATTATAACGATTCTTGTGCAAACAAGTATCAGTTACAAGTATAATGGACCAGGTATATATAGGTCATACATATGAAGAACATTTTCTATAATTGATTGGAGATGAGTGGCACAAAAATCAAATAAATTTAATTAATAAGGCAGTGACTCACCAGATTGCTTGGCAGTTATATTCCTTCAGGCAGTTAAAACTGCCATCCAATACTGTAACTAAATTACACTTGAGACAAGTTTCAAATGAGGTGAAATAAACTATTAATTTAAATTAAAGTGTTTAGCATGTTCATTCAAAATAGGAATCAGATATATTTAGGAGTTAATATGGTGGATGAATGTTGAATTCAGACTGAATGGTTAATACATGGATTGAAAAACTTTTTTTAGAAGATTCCTGAAACAAAGATAGAAATAAGAAATGGTTAAAAAATATGCAACAAATGCTGTTTAGGGGGTCAATTTTATTTCCTTTGTTGTAGAATATGCAATCCTTGAAAACGATTATATGACTGTGTATTTGGCCAAAAAAGTGTCAATATAAAATTATGTCATAAATGTCAGCATGGAACACAATATATCTTTCAGAATATCAACCACAATTTTGTTTAAGTGACAGCCAAATAAACAGCCAAATAGTTTTACTATTAACAATGTGTTGTCACAAGATTGCCATTTTTGTACAACATTACTCCTTCACTCTTAATATAAGAAACTTAAAGTTTGTGGAAAGTTTTATATTTCTGAATGCTATATAGATTACACTATTATCTATATTTTCTAGGTCTGCTCATACCAATTCAATTCAAATTGGAGATCTGAGGGCCACCTGAATTAACTCAAGGTGATTACAGATTTGAGATTAGATTTCAAAAAAAGAAAAGAAAAAGTAATGGGGAAGCAGTAAAAATACTGCAGCTGCTTCATAAAAGCAGGGATTAAAATATGAGATGATAGCCTTAGAAATTGACCCTATCACTTTTTGAACAGGTAACTTTTTCACCAGGACAATATTTTAAAATATTTTCTAAGACATGCTATTATTCACTATTTCAACAGTACAAATTTAAAAAAAAAAAACTTTGCTTGCTTCTTTGGAGATTGGCATGCTATTGAAAATTAATCATTCAATTGATTTTGTAGAATGATGTGCTTTCTTATTCTGATTGCTAGCATAGATATCTGGTGAATTTGTTCCCTTTGGATCTTAAAATCAGTTTTCTCCATCAGTTCTATTTGATTTTATGTTTCCATAATTTTTGTTAGCATCTTCATTTTCTGGTTGTTAATCTTAAAATCTGATAGCATGCCAAAGTCCTTTAATTTTCACATTACACTTAGTCCTCAACTTATGACTGATCAGTTAGAGAGGGGGTCGGCAAAATGCAGCTCTAGAGCTGCATGCGGCTCTTTGGGGCCTCTCTTGCGGCTCCCTGTTGGATGATCCCACCACTGGATGGCCCTATCCCTCTCCCTTACTCCTCGCCTGTCCTGAGAAGAGAAGGGCGACTGTGGCCAAAAAAAGAGGCAAGTAGAGGGCTGCTTCATTTCTGTTCTGAAATATGGAGCAAGTCTCCATCTGCCTCTGCCATCTTTCTCTTCCCAGGGTGAGGGAAGTGAGGAGGAGGGGAGGGG
>JANHFM010002083.1:42699-52984 GCA_032468115.1 Grayia smithii
TTTGCAGTATCCTTCCCCTGCCACACCCACCAAGCCACGCCCACAGAACCGGTAGTAACAAAATTTAGATTTCGCCCGTCTATAGTGTTACGTAGCCTCATCTCTAGCCAGGCATGCCTGACACCTTTGACTGTGCAATCCAACGGTGACTGCTTCAGAAAAATCTCACTCCTTTACGAATCCCTGGACAGTGTGGAGAAATTATCTTTGTTTAACCTAGCCCTTCCAAAGCCTTTCTGTGAAATGACCCAGTGGGGAAGATCTATTTGTCTTTGGTTCCCAGACTTTGGTCATAACTTCCCTACCATTGGCATTTCTTCTCTGATCTTTAAAAGAGGCTATTTGGCATGAAACTGAACTGGGGTTACAAGCATCCAATCTATCCTCTTGTGCTTATGACACTGTCCATCAAGAAGTTCAGGCTTAAGCTCATGCTGAAACCAACGCTAAGACTCAAGGATATTCTTTTAAATCATAAGCCTATTCTTCCCCTGCTACCTTTGCAACCACATCTTCTGTTATTGCTTCTTCATGCTCCAATTTAATTGGCAAATTAATTTAATTGGCAGGGACATGCCTTGCTGGATGGTGCTGTAATTAGTGATGACAATTTGAAGATTCTAAACAATCATCACGGAGGTGGATCCACTGAGCTCCTATGCCAAAAGTATCCAGGTGAACCCTGCTGCCAGGTGAGATTGCAATCGTGAGAGGAGCCCAGGAATGAAGGTCTTAATTTATGTTAAAATATGTTAAAATAATCTACAAGGATCTTTGAGGGAATGGTCTCAGACAAGAAATAGAATTCTACTTATTTGCAAGGTAAAGGCATTTGGGAAAGACAGTTACATGCTTTATGGTAGGGTATAGAAATACGATATAACAATTGTTGTTGTAAGTTGCGAATTCATGTCTGACCCATTGCGACCCAATGGACAACTTTCCTCCAGACCTTCCTGTCCTCTACTATCTCCTGGAAACCATTTCAGCTCATACCTACTGCTTCAGTGACTCCATCCAGTCACCTCATTCTCTGCCGTCTTGTTCTTCTTTTGCCCTCAATCGTTCCCAGCATTAGGCTCTTCTCCAGTGAGTCCCTCCTTCTCATTAAGTAGCCAAAGTATTTCAGTTTCATCTTCAGGATCTGGCCTTCTAAAGAGCAGTCAGGGTTGATCTCCTCTAGGACTCACTGGTTTGATTGCCTTGCAGTCCAAGGGACTCACAGAATCATTTATTATTGATTTAATCATTTATTAAATACCAACGCAGTCAAAAATGATTTGTATTAAATAAATACCAAAAACAGCCAAAAATAATACGGATAATAATTATGGAAGCTCACCTCAGGCTAGAGAAATATGGGTATACTGCACATAATCTCAGGGAGTAACTGGAACAAATCATGATCCCAGAACACATAAAAACACTAACAGCTACCATCAAGATTATCTCTCTCTAAGACAAGCTGAAAAACGGAAAACATAAGTCCAAACCAAATTGCTCAAGCTAAACCCCAGAAGCAAAGAGATACCTGAACCCAAATGAGGAGTCAACCACCCACTATCCACCACAAAACATATCCTCCAGAAAGACTTCCGTTATAATATAGACAATACGCATCAGTTAGAATTTTTTGCAGCCTTTGAAGCAGCATTTGAAAGCATAAGGCGCACCACAAAGATGCAAGAAAACATAAGCCAGGCAATCATCCCACAGACCTGAAGAACACAAAAGCAGAATCAACTCAAAGCTGTGGAAAGAGAAGCCCTCAAAACACAAAGAAGGACCAAACCATCATCATCTTCCCAGCAAGTAAAGATCAAACCACAATTACCATGGATACCGTATCTTTTGGAGTATAAGACGCACCTTTTTCCTCCCTAAAAGGGGGTGAAAAGTTGGGTGCATCTTATACACCGAATGTTGCCCCACCCACTCACTGGCCCCCACCCTTTGGCCTCTGCCTCCCATCAATTTACTTCCTTGCAGCAAGCAGAAACAGCCTGTTTAGCTTCAGCACAGCCTAATTAGCACAAGCTGATTGTCCCAACCCTCAGCTGTTTCAGGCTGCAGCAATTGCCATTGCTTGCTGCGCGGGCCTCTGCTGCTTGCAGCAAGGAAGTAAATTGCTGGGAGATTTTTTTTTCTTGTGCTAATCAAGCTATGCTGAACAAAAATGAAAGTAAAGCAGGCTATTTGCTGTTTGCTGCAACAAGGCAAAATTGCTGGGAGGCAGAGGCAGATTTCTTTTTCTTGTTTTCTTCACCAAAAAAGGTAGGTGCGTCTTATAGTCTGGAGTGTAGGTAATACGGGTAGGTAACATGCTCATTGATAGCACTGGATAATGAAACTTCTGGAAAAATACAATCAAATTCAAAGAACACCAAGGACCCTTAAATGGTTCTGTTTGGATTTTAGGTCTTGATGCTTCTATTGCAATTTATTTTATTTTATTTTTTCTGATTTTGTTATTGCCCTTACCCTGATAACGTTTTAAGGATTAATGAAATTTCTGCAATCAGTCAATAAAATTCAGGAAAAATGCTGATGTGATAGGATAGAGCTGACGACCTGTCTGTCACATATGAGGCAATCACTGGTTCTGTACCTAATTGCTAGAAGTGTGAAAATAACCAAAAAAAATCAGCTAGATAAAACAAATGCTATGTGGTTATGCCATACCCAAGAATAATTTGTTTCCTTTTTATTTCAAACAACATCAGCAAATCTATGCAATTATATGTATCTTATAATGACAACTGATATGATAATCAAGAATAGTATGTATATTAGACAATAGTAGTATATTAGACAAGGAAATTACATTCTGATTGTTATCTTGATAGAAGAGAGAAGGGTTTTTTGTATATATATGTAAACCATTATATCACAACTGAAGGGACGCGGTGGCTCAATGGCTAAGATGCTGAGTTTGTCAATCAAAAGGTAGGCAGTTCAGTGGTTTGAATCTCTGCACGTTGGCTGGACAATTCTGCGAGCTGAAGTCCAGACATTTTGAAGTTGTTAAGGTGATCTAGAACAGGGGTGTCAAACTGGTGGCCCCAGGCTGGATATGTCACGTGCAGGCTACACTCACCCCAACTCCGCGAAGGAGAAAAATGTCACAATATATCTTGTGATGACAACATGATGTCGCAAGTTTGACACCCATGATCTAGAACAACAAAAGGGGCAATCATTCTTTGAACACAATGTCAGCTTCTGTACATACATTCTGTTTGCTTTACTTCGATAAGGGCAAAAATCTATGCCTTCATGTATTCAATTTGGTTGTATACATTATTTGCTTTTTGTTCTAGCCTTACAGTCTCGATGCTTTCTCATTTTCACCTCTGAGATACTTGTATGGAAAAGAACGAGAGAAAAACAATTAGGAAGATTAAAATCTCTCAGCAGATTCCATTGTAGCTCATGTCAATCAACCTCTAGCCAAATGCTTCTATTGCAAAAGCAACATAAATCACATAAGCTATGGTGCTTCCTCATTATTTCTTAAAGTAACAGTGCCATGAAATTCAAATAGAATATATAACAATGGTTTCAAACAGTCCCCAACTTTACAATGAGTTCAGATTTTTGATATGATTTAGTGGTCATACTTCTTGAACGCTTCTTTAGATATAATATTTATTGGATTAAATAAGTCTTCTCAAAATTAAATTTGCATAGAACTGTAAAAATACATGTTTTATATTATGTTCTAACTTACTTTATTTGATTTATCATCTTGCTTTTTTCCAGGATTTTAAAGCAAATATATAACACCCTTATTTTAATGTAATAAAATAAGAAGTATGATTGAGAAGTATGGTTGTCTAAGAAGTCGATAGTGACCCAAAGTTATTCATTTGGTTTCCACATCCAGCATTTTCTTGAATCAATGCCTCCTTTTTTCTAATCCCAAAACCATAACCAGATTATATTTGCAAGTCTGTTTTTAGGAATATAAAATACAACTTAATATTTCACATTAATATTATTAAATCTTATTCAAAATGTTTGCTGCGTTAAAATCAGATCCAAAGCAAGAAGAATTATATTGACTATGAAAGATTTACTGTCAAATGAATCTATATAGCATTGTTATGTAGTAGCTAGCTTCTATACTTTTATAAATTTACTAACTTCATAATTAAATTATAATTTTAATTTGCTGCTTTGTCACTTTTCGAAATGTCATATATGCTGACTGTGGTCTTCATCATCAAATAGTGCAGGTGCTCTATTTCAACTTTTATGAAGATGAATTGCAGAAATATTTGAATTTCTGAGTTATGTTTCTATAGAACATTGCAGGCGCCTATTTATATTAGAAAGATTATTCCAAACAGACTGTTAAGCTTTAAAGGGTTATTAATCCTTGAATACCATTTGAAATTTCAATTAATGTGTGTTAGTGCATGCATGTATTTTTCATGGGAGATAAATGGTAAAATAAAATAATTCCACTTCTTTGCACACATTTTAGCAATAAAAGTTGGATACAAAAAAACCACACCATTGTTGCTGTTTCTTAACTTTTGCACAAAAGCCTGCAATAAAAATTTCAACAGTCAGACGGAAATCTATGTAACAATTCTCATGTTTCCATTTGTGGAAAAAAGCTTTTATAGACTCTTATGCAAGACATGAATAGCAGTGGAAGAAGTACTTAAGATTTAGTTTCATTTTAGTTGTAAAAGATCTGAGCCATTACTTAAGAAAAAAAGAACCATTCCATGACAAGAAAATGTGTGAATTTAAATCTGTCTCATCACATTCCATTTCTATTATGTACTTTTTAAAATAATTGTTTTAAAAGTAGAGATTTGAATTAGGGAAATAAGCATAAGAGATGTAGTATAAGGAGAAGCTTAAGGATCTGCCACTCGTGCAACACTAATTAAAATAAGGAGAAAGTTATGTTCTCCATCCACCTTATTTCAGAAACATACTGGAATATACAACAAAAATAGATGGATGTAAAATATTTTAACTATGCACAGAAGAGAATAATGAAATGAGTTATCATAAAAGCTATTAAAGCTTTGGAGTTATTGAAATAAATATTATCCATGGTGCTAAAGAGTCACTATAAACAGAGACAGAGCATATAAACCAAAATAGCATTTTACATGTGTGCATATATGTCATCACAACATATAGAATATACATAATAAAATTTAAAACAGTGTATAAGGAAATTAAAATTTTGATATTAAATACTTTTGCAATATATATGCTCCTTTTATTAACTGTTTTGTCATGCCAAATGACCTACTGTAAAATATTCTTATGTAAAAAGAACACATTTAAAAATAAATTCATAACACATAAACTGCATTTTTAGAATTGTAGGTTAATCATTATCTGTACAACTTTTAATAAGTTTGAATTTAATAGTCACCTTTGTCTAACTTTATTCAGTTTGAATGGGAAATATTGAATTGTCTTATTGTCTCAACATTCCTGAGTGATTCATTAGAATTTGGAATTGAACTAAAATATATGCCTTTATTACAATTATTTATTTTCCATATTTCAAAGTATTAGCAGTAAAACTTTGTAAAGCAGTAAAGTAATATACTTTTAAAAAGTAAATTGTTTAACAAATAAAATACAATGACATTTTAAAGAATAAAGTGTATTCAGCTTTTAAACATCAAATGTTATTAAACATTACATTCTAAAGAGTAGTTTATAGAAGATTACTTTTGATCTACATCTTTTATAAAGAATAACAATGAGGCTTCTTTCTCTTCAAGAGTAGGGTCTTTGCAAATACATGGTTTATAAACTTAGTATTGATGTATACTAGTTAGAAATTATTGCTTTGATGAAATTTCTATATATTATGATAAATAGATTGTGTCTTCCTCACAATAATAAGTGCACTTCATTGGCATCCAAATAAGGTTTTAAAATAATATTTTATGACTGTTAACATAGATCTGGTGACTAAAATTTTCCCCTTTGTTAATTAAATAAAACATTGTGCAGTATATATTTTAATTTTTTGTAAAATGTAATAAATTGCTATTGCTAATAACATAGCATGCACTCTTTTGTATTCTGAATCTGGAGCTTCTGTTAAAAAATATAATTGTATGAAATGGTTTTAAATTTGTACTCCAATTCCCAGCACAGATAATAGTGCTCTCTCTTGCTCGCTCTCTCTCTCTCCTCTCCCTCTCGCTCTTTCTATATATGTGTGTGTGTGTTCTCAAAATGATTATTATGCTTATAGATTATGTTTATAAATAAACATAGCATATAAGCATAATAATCATTAATATTAAAATAATATAAATATTAGCAACATCAACAATTATTGTTTGAAATTCAGAAACCAATCAACAAAATAAAATCATATACTCACTTACACCCCACTCAACATTACCTCTAATTGTTCTTTTGTATTATTTTCTCGATCTTCTATAATTAATAGTTATTTGGAATTCAACCACTGGAGAAGTTGATAGTGAAAGCAAGTTTCCTCCATGTTGTAAGCAATAATATAGAAATAAATTATAAGTATCTTAAATCTGTAGTTGGTTTTGGACATTATTTAATAGAAAAATGTCCTAAGTGATATAGAAAGCACTATTTATGGATTTTATATTCCACATTGCAAGAGAGACATTAGTCACTTCAATTTTTCATAAGGAGGGGTCAAAACTTTAAAAATAGCTTTGAATTTCCAAAATAGAATAATCTTGTATTCCAACATGGTTATATTTTCAAAAGTAGTAGAATGATTCAATTAGATGTGGGTTTGGATTCAGAAGTTGCCCTTTGATAGCAATTGAATTTTTTGTGTCTAAGTTAAGAAAGTTTTTGCCTAGATGCCTTTTACAACTGTGAGTGATATCATTACTCAAAATTAGATAATTTCATATACCTATAACAATTCAATAACACTCTTTATATGCTATATGATACATGCCGATAGCATTTCATTTTCATTCTGAAAATGAAACAATTCTTTCAATTTCCTTGTCATGTTGTTCTTCAACATTGATTGAAAAGAATAACTTGTAAAAAGTCTACAAACAATCATAATCTCCTTGACTGTACAATAAAGGACATTTGCCATCCAGTGCTAGATATAGCCATACCAATTTTTATTGCACAAGTTCAGGTGTTCATTATATTCTATTGCACACATTCCTCCTAAATATTCAAAGTGTTTCATGTTTGCATTACTCATATTGAACAGAGTTCATTCTGAAATGTAATTTAGACTGAAGATTTCTAGATTATAGGTTGAACCTGTATCACTCTATTAGACAGTCTTATTACAATACTGGTTTCTAAACTCTTTCACTGTTCTATAGTTCTATATAGCTCCTCTACAGTGTTTTAAAAACCTCATTGTATCTGCAGTTTAACTTCAATTGCAATCAGAAAGAGTCTCATTTTAAAAATCATTTCATTTATTATCTGAATGTATTGTATTAACTGTAAATTATAACAAAGATTGATAGAATAAAAAGAAAAGATTTCAAACTTTGCTAAATAATCTTGAAAGGCAGAGTGAAAATCTTTAGTATATGCCTGAAAGTAAACTTTCTGATATGTACAAAACGGCATCTGATGTGGTATTTATATATTAGTTATAATTATATAAATTATAAAATATAAAATGGATGAGATAATTTTATTATTTTGTTTTTATATTCTTTGCCTTTAGGTTTATCAATTGAAGGAGATGTTTGTGAAGGTTCAGCACTACTATCTAGTCATGTGACCCAGAACTCAGGCCCAAAGACAAATATACCAATTCACACAACAAGCTAAATAATGGCCCATACAATGGAATTTTTGAGGTTCTTTAGCTTGCATTTAGTCTAAAAGAAACAATTATTATTTTATTTCCCTCATATTTAAATAAATTCAAATTTATTTATTTCTTCCAATTGATGCCCTTTCCAATAGCCCTTCTATGAAATCTATTTTTATAAATGTATTACATACATTGATTAGGGGCCACCCAGTTTACTATATAAATGTTTTAAATGAATAAATACATTTTGTATTTCTGTACTTACAAGAAAGACTCATATCAACTTTCTTGGTCTCTCTTCCTAGCCCCCTACCCTCACATTACCATGTTAAATCTATTAATGATGTCTTGTATTACTTGCCCTTTCTTCACCTATGATACAATTGGGCTGGCTCTTGATTCTTTTTTCACTCCCCAACCTACCCACCAGTTTGTATGTGAAACCACCTTTGTCCTTGTTTATTCCTTTCTAACTTTCTAGACCTAGATTCTCTCCCTTAGGTTGTGAGCCTTGGTTTTTTTTCTCCTCTCACACTTCATAACTTTATAAATTCTTCCACACCACCCTGATATGAGGCCTTTCTGAGCTCCTTTTTCTCATTTTCCTCTAAGCCTAGAATAGTACAACTAGTACAATCACTTAAATATATTTATTACTGCTTTCACACAACAGTCTCTGTCTTTCTGTAGGTTGACTTCAGTCCCAGAGTGATGTCTTCCTGGGCAATGTTCCCCATACATTACCAAGTAAGCTGTTGCCATTGTGAGCTAGGAGGTCCTTCTTGGTATCTTTTTTGCTGCCCATCTCTTTCCCCATGGTACCAACAGTACTGACAACATGAAAACATGTTTTTTTGTTTGTTTGTTTATTTCTGTTCTATTCCTTTCATTCACCTTCTGGCTAGCTCCTATAATAACCACCAGACAGTCATTCTCATCTATCAGTCTTTTTTTATTTCTTCCTCTGTTGGACATGTAACAAAAAACTTATAGGTCTAGTTCACTGAAGACAATATCATGATTCCCTGACCCAACTTTGAAACTCATCATTTTGTACATGACCTTAGCCTGCAACGTCCCAACAGACTTGGGGAATCATTATTCCACAGACCAGGAAGTTGCTTGTCCCCAGGAAGGATGAAAAAGCTAAAGATAGCAAATTGCCAGTATGCCCTAAGGATTACCAGTGTCTTTTTAATCTAATGCAATTTTAAAGTTTAGCTGCTACTGCCTTCCAAAAGCCGAACAGAGCGATTTTATTTATTTATTATTTTATTTATTTATTTTTATCTTGTCAACTAACCCCCTCTAGTGCCGAACAGGCTGCATTTGACCTGCAGGCTGCTCATAGCTACCAAGCTGGACTAGCTTCTTTCTTCTGCCTCCTGCTCTCCAAGAGCTACCCACCAATCTTTCACCTCTTCTCAAAAGAACAACTGAGCAGGTGAAAAAAGCTCCAACCTCGTTCCTGCCTTGCTTTTCTTGCTTCTTTCCCTCCAACCCCTCCCCAAACCTTTAAAGATCCAGTGCAAATGTAATTTCTCCTCCCACCCGTCTTTTGGAAGGGAAGGAAAGAAAAACAGGAATCAGGGATTTTCTGCAGCAAACAGTGGCTGCTGCTTCCAAGGGCTGCCGGCTCAGAAAACCTCAGCAGCCCTCCTGCAGCTTCGGACGCCAGGTAGCATATTGATCCTGCTCCTCTGGAGTGCCTCCGAAGGGCTGCTTGGCTTGATATACAACTGGCACGCACAGTCGTCCAGAAAAGAAAAGGTGGGGAGGAAGGACTCGTTCAGTCCCAAGCAAAAGCCGATGGGAAAAAACGGAGATGTCAGTAGGCGGGAGGAACGGAAGCAGCCCAACTGAGTCTGATTTGCGAGTGCTTGGCGTCAAGGAGCCTCCGTCCCAGCCAAGGGGAGTCCGTCGCGGCGGCTGGGAAATCCTGCTTGGCAAGTTTTCTTGACGGCTCAGGAGAAGCGGGGAGCTGTCCAGCGTTTCAGCACCTTCTAGTCCGCGATCGGCGCTGCTTTTCGTGGGCGAAAAAAAACCCCGTTCGCGGCTTGGAAATTATTCTCTGTCCCGGCGCTGTCCCTTATGGTCAAGCGCGGGGATGGGCAATCAACCAAAGGGGTGGAGAGGCTGCTCCCCAGGCGGTGGCTGCAGTCGTTCGGGGGGTCGCCAGTGAAACGATTGCTGATGATGATGAGAAGCTGAAAAGGAAGCAAAACGGAAGAAGGCAGCCAGGTGGACGACACCAGCCTGAGTACCCTTCTTACACACACAAACACACACACACACACACACACTCACGCACACAAACACACACCCAGACACACACACACACACACACACACTGCATCCGAACCGAGGAAAGTTTTCTGGCTAAGCTGTTTGCCTTTCAAGTCTTACAGACTCAACGATGTCCTTTGCCCTCCAGCCACTGTTTTAGAGGGGAAGGAAGCTCTTCTCAGGGCAATTTTTGCCCACCCCACTACATCTCTC
>JANHFM010002083.1:64305-82428 GCA_032468115.1 Grayia smithii
AAAAGAAAAGATACATTCGGCATGAGTCATAGGGTACAACACTTAATGATAGTCATAGGGAACAAATAAGCAATTTGAATTAAGATGTCTTAATTAAAAGCATCTCTTCTTCCATTCTGAAACTCTCTGCTTTTTGCCTTTCTTGTTCTAATAGATGACTGCAATTTGTAAGAACACCCTTTTGTCTATTTCAATATAAAATGTCAGGATGAAAGTTTAAAGTACTGTATCTGCTTAATGAAAGTAGAGAAACAGTTGTATATTTTCCAATGAAGATGACAGGATCAATAAATTAGGTTTGATTACATGTTAACATTTAGTATTCTACACACAGGATGTTAACATTTATTGACACCATCCTGCCTTCCCCCATTTCCTTATCTGCACAGATCCTTTTCTTCTTGGTTCAGATACTGAACATAATTTATAAAGGTTAATGTGGATATGATGCTAAAACTAAGCAGATGTGTCAATCTGCTATGTTGATTAGTTTAAAGCATGATAGTTCAGATTTGCACCTTTGGCCACATTTAAGGGTATAAATGAAAAACTTGTTCCTAATATTTGTGTCACAATACTTCTTGTAGCAATAGTTTTGAGTGTCATACCCCATTTCTACTAACAGAACTAACAGTTTATTGGTGGAAGTAACTGAAGCTATTACCGATGTTATTGCTTTTTCTTACACATCAATTTTTCTCTAGCTGTTCATATTTTCCTTAATGATATCTTTCCTTGAAATTTTCTTGAAATGTGAGAAGGTAGAAAAACATTTTAAATAAGTGATTATTTGGTAAGAGACAAGATGTTTACATATAACCTTTGGCTAATTAGGAAAGTGCATGAAAAACCACAATTGGTCTCTGAGAATATCACAATATTGGAAATTAAAATTCTTTTTTTACCCAATTAGGTATTCCATACTATCCGTCTTTTGTTTTGAGAAAGAGTAGAGGTTCACCCAGTTCACCCTAACCAGAGGAATCATTTGAATATTATGAATTTACATGAATAATATGATATTTTTTCCACTCTCTTTACCTAATAATAAATCCATTTTAGCTCTGAATTTTCCTCTCCTTTTTAAAAGCTTGAGTATGCCCTATGTTTAAGACAATGACTATTAAACAATGCTCTGTGGATATGTATCTTTAAGGCCTTGCCAGCATTCCATTGTACAGCAACAAAAATAATGATTAAAAAAACTAATCTAATAATATTTTGTCCATTTTTAAAAAAAATATTATTTTTTATTAGTGTGGATGCTTTTAGGAATACTGATGAGTGATCTTGGGTCAGTCCCACTCTCTCTGTTCTAGGAAGGATGCAAAGACTTGTCTGAAAAACTTTGTCAAGAAAACTGCAAGGACATGTCCAAGCATTCTCCAAAAGTTTAAATTGACTCAAAGGCATCCCCCCCAAAATATGTATGTGTATAAGTATGTATATATGTTCATGTATAATCAGTGGTGGGTTTCAAAAAATTTTACTACTGGTTCTGTGGATGTGGCTTGGTGGACGTGGCAGGGGAAGGATACTGTAAAATCTCCATTCTCACCCCACTTCAGGGGAAGGTTACTGCAAAATCCCCATTTCCTCACGATCAGCTGGGACTTGGGAGGCAAAGAATAGAAGGGGCGGGCTAGTCAGAATTTTTACTAGCGGTTCTCCAAACTATTCAAAATTTCCACTACCGGTTCTCCAGAACCCGCTGAAACCCACTTCTGTGTATAATGTATATGCATATATCTGTCTGACTCTTTGCAACTCTTCAGAAGCATCGTAAAAACTATCAGTGGCATCCCCCTTTTTCACTAGGTTATATAAGGAGCACTTAAGATTGAAGTGGCCCTTTAGAGAATTACTAAGTCGCTCAAAATGACATTATTTTCTAGAATAGCGATGCAATGCTTCTGCTATACGCTACCTGCTTAATCATCCTTTGCTAAGACATACTCATATTATGGTATTGTATATCTCTGAAGATTTGATTTCTTAGAACATACTTCTCAGAAATCCATTTTTTTTTATAAATTAGAAGGATTTTGATTGTTTGGAAGGAAAAGTTATTTGTAATTTCTAACATACAGAAGGAACAATTATGCATAAATGTTAACCAATTTCCACTCACATACCATATTAAATATGTAATATTATTTTAAAATTTGGTAACAAAAATGTTTTCACTTTGAAGAAAACTGAGCAATATTATGAAATACTAAATATGTAATAAATATTATTAGTACTAAAACTAGAGAAAGCATAGAGAACTGGCACACTTTGAGAAAAAGTGCCTGATTTCATGTGATCATAATTCAGTCTTCTTGCTTTTATACAATATTATTATTATTATTATTATTATTATTATTATTATTATTAATAATAATAATAATTATTATTATTAATAATAATTATTATTATTATTAATAATAATAATAATAATAAACCTGTATCCAAAAAGTCATGGGAACATAAACTAGAAAAAGTTATAGAAAATGAGAAGGTGAAGATCTTGTGAGACTTTTGAATACAGACGGATCGTCATTTAGGACACAACACGCAGATATCACAGTTGTCGAAAACCGAAACTTACAATTTATTGACGTCACGGTACCAGGAGATGCCAGAGTCGAAGAAAATGAACTAGAAAAAATATCATGACCTGGCCATTGAAACTACGTGATTATGGATGAAACATGTAACAGTGATACCCATTGTCATCAGGGCACTTGGTACCATGTCTAAGAATTTTATAAGATACATCAACAAACTGCAGCTTCCTGCAATAACACCAGCAGAACTGCAAAAAAGTGTGCTACTTGGAACATTGTACATCTTAAAAAGGTACTTGGTTGATACCTCGGCCGCTGGCAGCAACTTGTATCAACCATTAGTACCAGTCAATGGTATTTGTGATGCATTTTTGAATGTTCATTTGACTGTTTCACATTTAATGAATAAAATATATAATAATAATAATAAATGCCATTTATAAGAAAATCCCAAAGAATTATTCATCTTGATCCTTTAAAAATGTTCATTGGATGGTAAACGTATTAGAGCTGATATTTATTATGATTAAAAAAACATAAATTTGTTCATTCTATGTAAACAATAGCTGAGTTCATTCATTGTATGCTAACTCTTTCAGTTATGTAATACATAGCTTCCTGCTATGGCACTACTTCTAAGGCACTACTTTTTGAGGACAAGAACACTATTAAAAAATTCCAGTGGGCTTCTGATTTCTGCAACATTATGACATATTTTAAAAGCATTTCACATTGGCATAATCTACAGGTTTTCCATACAACCAATACAACTAATGTAATCAAAACTAATCTAATTTAATCTAATCACAGAAAGAAATACAAATAAAAGCAAAAGATAAATACCGGTTAGGACAAAAAAGGAGAAAAAAAAATCAAAGTATTATATCTGAAATACATTAGCCCAATGTATTTCCAAAAATATCCTTTTTTGAAAGCTTAAACTTCCAATGACAGTTCATAACTTGCAGATTCTTGACAAACTATTTTAAGGACTTTGAGTTAAAAATGAATATATATCCAAATGTATTAGGCAAGTAAAATTAAAATCTATTTTATTTTAGATTCCAAATAACCCCATGAAGATCTTTGAAGCATAAATACAGCAGATCATTATTTCATTGTTGTTTATATGTAATGATGATGATGATGATTTCTCAAAATAGCCAATAGCCCTGAATGTCTAATCAAAATATTAATTAGGTCTGAGCCTACTTGTTTTCAAGAGGAACCAATATTTGTTAATTAATAACATTCACATAAAGCACTTTTGAAAAATGTATTTTCCTTTTCATGTGTTTGCTGGCCAAATAATAGTTCCAAAGTCTGTATACCACTGACATGAAATTACAGTAGCCTTAAGGCAAGGCTAACATGCAATAGTTAAATGGATTCAAATGAATAATTTAAATTCTCAATTAATAATTTAATTCCTTTGTAATTGAATGCCAACCTTAGTCCAGGCACAGAGGATTTGCCTCGAAAGAAGTCTTGTGCTGTTAACTGGAAATGGTTTGAACCTTGTTGGACTGAGGAAGTGGACGGGACCCTTAAGTCTATGAGCACAACCATCTGTTCATTAGATTCATGCCTTTCCTGTGGGGGCATGTGAGTGGATGGTTAATTCTTCTTTGAGAAAAGAGGTGGTTCCTTTATCTTTTAATTAGCTTCTGGTTGATTCTCAATAAGCCATTGCTGGACCCCCACCATAAAGAACAATTTTCTTCCAGTGTCTAATGCCCCATTTTGGGGGAAGGTATTGTACTTTTTGGAGTATAAGATGCTCTGGAGTATAAGACACACATTAGCTTTTGGGGATGAAAACAAAAAAAAAAATCTGCCTCTGCCTACCATCACTATTCATCTGGCTAGCATCCTTGCAGCAAACAGCCAACAGCCTGGTAAGCTTCAGCACATTATTGCAACCTGATTTAGCATGAACAGCTGCTTGGCAGTTGGATTGGCCTCCCAGAATATCGTCCATCAGCTGTTCCAGGCTGCGGGAATCGCCAGAGCCCATTGCCACCTCCGTGCATCGCATTTTTGGCTTTTGCGCATTGCATTTTTGGCCTTCACACATTCCGTTTTAGACCCGTTCCAGGCTGCAGGGATCACTACAGCACATTGCCACTGATCACCACTTCCACATGGCATGTTTTCAGTCTCCATGCATTGCATTTTTGACCTTCACAGACCCCATTTTTGGCCTCCATGCATCACATTTTCAGCCATTTCCAGGGGTGGGGATCGGCAGAAGCAGCAATGATCCCCGCAGCTTGGAATGGGTCTAGAACAGGATGTGCAGAGGACAAAAACACGACATGTGGAGACAAAAATGGCTGAAGGGTGGGGGCGGTGGGTGGGTGGGGCTTCAGCAACATTCAGTGTATAAGACGCACTGCAATTTTAACCCACTTTTAGGGGGGAAATTTATAGGAAGTGTATCTTATACTCTGAAAAGTACAGTAATTGAAAATACGGTTGCATAGTATTTCAGAGGAATTTGAACTAAGTGGATGATTTGGATCCCTTTGAACCTGGATTCAGGAACCAAGATGGGCAGGAACAGTATTGGTTGCCCTTTTTGATGATGTTCAGTGAGGATAGAATGGGGATTTTGCATCCATCCTTGTCCTATTACACCTCTCAGTGGCTTTCAATATCATTAACTATGACATCCTTCTGGAATCAGTCAGAGGATTGGGGGTGGTCAACATGGTATTCTGTGGGTTCACCTTCTTCCAGGGTCAATTCTACTTAGTAGTGGTTGGGGAAGAGTTCCCACTCTCAGTCCCTACTATGTGGGGTACTGCACGGTTTAGTATTCTCAACTTTTCTATTCAACATCTACACAAAGGCATTGCATAAGCTCATTTGTTACCATGGAATGAGGTATGAATGCCTTATTCTGTACCTGGAGGATGAAAGGATTGGGGATAGGGAACAACAAGCTTCAGTTGAACATGGCAAGACTGAATGGCTTTGGGTTTGGGGGCCTATCCAACCTAGGATTATGCTATCTTTGATGGTAGATGGGGGGTCTTCTATAGTGCACATTTTGACGATGCTCCTGGATTCATAACTCTTCAAGGAGCAGGTGGTACTCATAATTAGGAGGGCTTTTGCATAATTGTATCTTGTGTGCCAGTTGCATCAATCGTAGATCAGGAGGCTCTGCTCACAGTACCCACCCTAGTTACCTCCACATTGGATTATTGCAGTGAACTGAATGTTGCCTGGAAAGCATCTATAAAGTTTATTGCTTGAGACTGTAGTGGCATGAGTATGTATGCTTTTGCACATCACACCTCTGCTCTATGAGTTTCATTGATTGCCAGTCTGTTTCCAGGCCCAATTCAAAGTTGTGGTTTAAATCTTTAAAGTCCTTTATAGCATGGGACTAAGTTATCAAAGGGACAGCATCTCCCCCGATGATACCTTTCCATTAGACCTGGCTGAGAGGTCCTGTCCATTAGGGACTTACATTTGAAAGGTTCCAGGATGGAAGGTTTTCTCTGCTGTGGTGCCTATCTTATGGAACATTCTTCCACACAAAAGTGTTACCCTATACCGTTTTGTCTTAAGACCTGTCTAGATCATCAGGTCTAGCAATCTCAAGAGACTGTGAACATCTTATGAAGACTCTGGCATTGCATTTGATTCAATCTTTCCTGTACCATATGGTTGTATTTTTATGACTGTTCTTAATAATAGTTTTTATATATTTATTGTTGTATGCTGCCCAGAGTTACTTTGTGTGAGGTGGGTGACTATATAAATTTACTGTACAATTTTTTTTTCCTTTGGTAGTGGCTATTCATATCATGGTAGTGATATGGGAAAAGATCGGCATATTAATTTACATTTTTGCTACTAGAGTAAAGACAATTATGCAGCACCATCAGCAATGGATAACTCATAGTAATAACAGCAAGGATACTTTAGCCTGTTAAGTTTATTGGTAACACAAGTCAGTGCAGAAGTGGAAAGAAGTCTCTTATATATTCAGGATGGCGATTGCAGAAAGCTGGAATAATATAACTAATCTCATTTAGGAAACCCTAATTTGAATTTCACTTCATCATACTCTCAGTTTAAGTAGCATTTATAATGCTACTTGCAAAGTTGTTATAAAGCACAGATGAGTGCAAATCAGCTTGTATGCAGCTTCTTGAGACAAAATTGCAATTTAACTCATAACCTGGAATATTTGTATGTTTTATATATATAACATTCATACATACATACGTGTGTGTGTTTATATATATATAAAATCTCTTTTCTATTTTGACTGATTGCCAAGTGCAATGTATTCAAGAAATGAAAACCCTACTCCCAAATCTCACTCTTTATTGTATACTTATCCTTATAAATCTTGTAAACAGAAGAAGCAAGAAGTTATGACAGAAAGATTAAACAATTTTGGGTGTGGGAGTGTTGCTGTTAAACAACAGACCGTGTGTTGATCTAAAATTCAATAGAGGACAATATCTATAGTTTAGGGTTGAACTATGGAATTCTTGATGCTTTCGTTTGGATGTTTGATGGAAGATGTCTTATTACCCAACTAGGAAGCATCATCAGCACTAATGTCAGATAACGAAGATCTGAATTCATTGGAAGGGTATTGACTCAGGGCATTTTTAGAATTCTAAGATTACAAGGGTAGGAGTATCCACTCCCTTAATAGGCATCCAGTTGTAATTTTTTTAGTATTTGAAATACAGTTGACATGATTCAGAAATAATAATTCTGATCATTTGATTTCTAAGCGAAATGGGAACATTTTCTTCTTTATATACAAAATAGCTGATCATGTAGGAAAAAGGTTCTTCATTTTCATCTTGCTTTTAGATTATCAAGATGGTCAGCGGAAACCAAATGGAACAAGTAGATAAAAGTAGGCAAGTGATAGCTGGCAGTGTGGAATGTATTATTAAAGCCCACACATTTTAGCATACATTAGAAACAGAAGACTGATTGTTATTTTGGAACAATAACAAGATAACAGACTGTGTACCATAGAGAACGAGATTTTCAAGGCTTGCTGTTCTCAAGCATGTACTTCAGTTTGACAGCTTGGCCATGCACCTGTAAAATGCACATGCTGCTAAGGCTTGTTGCTTAACATTGTAAATAATAAATGAACAGTGAGTGCAAAAGTGTCAGACTGGATCAGTTAAGAAATTATTATAAAAGAGAAAACATCAGACTGCTTAGCTCTTCAAGCAGTTAAAAAGACACAAGGCTCAGAAGCAAATAAACTTTTTATATGATTTTATGTTTTTTTTTATACTACTGTTTATTCTTTTACACAGGTTTTTAATTGTTGTGAGCTGCCCAGTGTCATGAAACCTTATGTTAGAATGATAAATAAATAATAAATGAAATTTCTTTCTGCACTACTTTTATTATCATCATTATTACGTTTGGTGTACAATGGTTCGAGAACCAAGAGCTGCTGTGAGGCAGGGTCGGATGTTCATCCTTCAGTCAAGATCCTGCCAGGGTTATAAAGGAAGTCCTCAACTGGGTGATCCCAGGGCAATGGTCGTTTTGCTGGCTAATCCTTTCAATCCAGAAGCACTACGTTGCTTCTGACCCAAGTGCAAAAAAAACCAACAACCCATTATATCAATGAAAATAGCTATAAGCCATGCTTTGTATGCTTTGTGATGTTTTCCAGCAGGAATATAGCTACAATCTTCATTAAATCGGGATTCATTCAAGCTGAAAACCTATGTACTGTATGTAAAACCTAGGCTAAAATCTAAGCTAAGTCAATGGGACTTACCCTTGTCAGAAACATATCCTTAGCATATTGTAAAATAGATTTTCAGATAAGACCGAATTGAGTGACCTTCTTTTGAATTCCCATCTATCAAGGAATTATAGTTGTCAGGGCTCAAGAGATGAACCTTCTCTGCCATAGTACCAGGCTTGTGGAATCTTCTTTTCCCTCTTAACATTCTACAGATCCTTCAAGACCTGAGGGTGGGGGTGATATGTTATCAGACCTGGGGAGGGCAGGGGACCGGGGAGCTTTTGTGATTACTATAGTTAACCTCATTCTCTCTTGTTTTGTGTGCTTTTTAATAGTTTCTAATAATGTTTTGTGACACAGTGGCTCAGTGGCTAAGACACTGAGCTTGTCGATCGAAAGGTCAGCAGTTCAGCGGTTCAAATCCCTAGTGCCTTGTAACAGGGTGAGCTCCTGTTACTTCTACCAGCTTCTGCCAACTTAGCAGTTCAAAAACACATAAAAATGCAAGTAGAAAAATGAGGACTACTTTTGGTGGGAAGATAACAGCGTTCTGTGCACCTTTGGCATTTAGTCATTCCGGATACATGACCACAGAGACGTCTTCGGACAGTGCTGGTTCTTCAACCTTGAAACAGAGATGAGACTGCTTCCTAGAGTCAGGAATGACTAGCACATATGTGTGAGAGGAACCTTTACCTTTAGTAATGTTTTAAACAGCATGTATTTATTGGTTTTGGTTTTTTGAGTTTTGTACAGAATCCAGTCATTTTCTTTAAGATGGATCCAAACAAAGTATGATAAACAAATAAACAAGCTCTATATAGCCTTGAAATATGTATCATTAGCAGATATTCTTTTCTTTTCTAAAACATATGGCTCTTGTTTTTGTTTTAAAGTTGAAAGAAGAAAGATTTTGAGAGATGCAAGTGGGGAAGGGAAAGAGGAGATTTAATTGTGCCTCAGGTTTGGGATATACATCAGCAGAATACCATCATATCAAGCAAACTGTTTTAACCTTGATTATATTGTTTGTATTTACAGAAGAGAGAAGAATGTATTTTTTTTCTCTGAACTACAGTGACCCAATCTGAGATTATTATATTTGTACTAGGCTACATCTTCTAGTAGTCTGATTTTTTTTTCCTCCTTCATTTTCTCATTCCCCAAAGACAACTACAATATTAAAGTGCCACATAAAAAACTTTTCAAATCTGTAAATCAATGTTTTGCAGAAATCTGTCTTGCATTTTCTTGATCACATTCTTTATTTTCAAAACAGGCTTCTGCTGTTTTGATTTCCAGAATATTTGAGAATTATTTTTGAATTCTCTTGGTGGCATTTCTGATCTACATTGCTTAGACATAGAGAAGTTTGCTGGTATTAGTTCTCATTTCATATCTGAAACGTCTCTGGCTGTCCATACTTCCAAACCTGGGGGAAAAAATTAAAACCTTCATTAAATTTTCCTTTAGGGTTTAACTATAAAGCATAGAAACTAGAAGGGAGACATAATTTACAATGAACGTGCATATTCTCTACTTGCCCACTTCATAACATCAAATATTTGGAAGAACATCCTTTTCCACCGGTAAAATGATATCGTCCCTTAAAGTCAATACATTTTGAAAGCAAATATTTTTGTTCCCTCTAAGGGTGCAGGGCAAAACAGATTTATGGGTATTGGATTATGTACACCACCACTGAATTTGATCCAGCCACATTTTCTCCTTGTTGATATTTATTTATTTATTTATTTATTTATTTATTTATTTATTTATTTATTTGAATTTATTAGCCATCCATGTCACCACATGGTAACTCTGGGTGGCTTACACTGTCAGTTTTTTTCAGTATTTTTAGTAACTTCAGGGAATAACTGCAGATGTACTAAAAGGCACACAAAGAAGATCAGTTTCCATTGCCCACAAATCTATTTTGTGCCGCATAAAGAAAACAAAACTATCAAGGCTCTGAAAATTATATATAATTCAGTTCAGAGATCAAACCCATAATACCATAAGAAATCGCAGAATGTAACCAGTTGGAAGGGAAATTGAAGAGCACCTAATCCAACCTCTCCCCAGTGTAGTTTATCCACTTCTACTACATCTCCATCAGATATCCATCTAGCTATTGTTAAAACACCTTCTGCAGCAGACATTCCACCAACTCCAGAGGCAGGAACTTTACAAAAGGGACTTAACATTTGCTTCAGAACTGAGAAATATATTTGTCTGAAAGGCTGATGGATTCTGATCCTAACAACATTTATCAAAGTACCATTGCTAGAAAGTTCTTCAGTTCAAGGAGATGGATTTAGGGATTTCCAGAACTAGCATTTTGCCCATCATCAGGATCAAGGATGAAAAGATGAGGTGAGACAGGGAAAAGCTGCTGAATGAATCAGAAAAGTAGGTCAGGGCTTCCAGTGTCTGACTTTCCAGGATACTTGTCTTTGTATCTCAGATGTCTCATTTCAGGGGCTCTTTGCAGATCAGCAGGAAGAGAAAAAGAGGTTCAATAATACAACAAGAAACAGTGAAAGCAGCTCCTCTTCCTTTCAGACGTCAAGGAAAATAGATTTTCTAGTTGCCTCGGATTAGGGATTTACAATACTGTAGACTGAAGGATTTATTTGGGAGAAAATCTAATGACTCTGAGATTTTTAAAAGGAAAAAAAAACTCTCCCAAAGCCACAAAAGCATTTAACTGGTTGCTGGGATTTATTATCTCATTTGTTTGTAAGGAGCTATTAGTTAAATGCTTCTCTAGAATACATATGGCATTTTGGTGAGATTTATTTATGGTGTTCCACCTATGTGACTAAATCCCATTATGATATAACCACTCTGTATTGTCTTATCATGTTGAGCTGTCAGATTTGTATGTATTTTTTTCTTTCCTTTATTAATTTTTTGTAAAAAATACACGAGCGCATTGTTTCCAGTGAAAATCATTTTAAAACACTTCAGGGTAATGAATGTAGTTTTTATTCACAGAGCTGTGAATAAATATCTAGCACTTAAAAAAGAAAAAAAAAGAATGCTTATAACAAACTGTCAAGCAGGCTAGGCTGTAAAATATTCTCTGAAATGTTTGAAGCAAGTGTTTACCAAATGTTAATATTGTAATTTTATAAATAGTTTCTATAAATAAGCCCAATCAATAATAATTTACATAAAGAACATATTTGGCAGGATTATAGAATTGCAATGATCAGGGTGGAAAGTTGAAATCTGAATAGCTGAAGGGCATTACATTAGAAAAAAAAATTGGATTGGAGCACACTGTTTGCTTTATTGGGAACCATATTCTTGGGGAAAAAAATATGGCTGACCTGATTATGGGCCATTTGTATCAGTGTTACCTATGGAAAAATTCAGTGCCTTGATGTAAGAGGTATAAATATAAAAGCTGTAATTTTACCAACATCCAGTAAAGGAGAAAAAAAAATCTGCCATTTTAAATTTATGCTCTTAAATCTTAAATCCTTTAAACACAAACCTCCCTATAGGAAGAGAGAAAATTTGCAAAGCTAGTTCTGCATGAATCATTTATTGTTTCAATTCTTTAATTGGCTTATCCTGCATTCCACTCCTGTTCCGTAGAAGATCATCTTCTGCAGTTTAGAGTTCAACTTAGGCACAATATAGAAATTACATAACAATTAAGCTACCAACTTCTCTTCAGAATTCCAATTGTCATGTTTAGTTTCATTCCAAAACCCCCAAAATTTTAACCTAAGACTGTCTACTATTGACCTCACCCCATTCCTAAGAGGTCTGTAAGGGGCGTGCATAAGAGCACCAGCATGCCTACTGTCCCTGTCCTAATGTTTCCTTTAATTGTATTCATTTTATGTACACAATTCATGCTTATACTTATGTATATTACCTAATATGTACTCGACAAAATAAATATAATAATAATAAAGTATAAAATCTCTTCAACCTAGTCTACATTATATACTCTCAGACTCATTCATTTATATAGGAGCATTAGGTATCTGTTATCTTCCTGAGCCACTGATGTCTAGATAACATTCATCAAGTCATCCACCAAAGTCAATGGGACAAAATGTGGGGCCACACAGAAACCTCATCTATAGATAAGCAGCTTTCCAATTGCTTTTTATAGAGTTATTGATTACATTTGTATATTATAACAGAGAGTCTTTACTTTTTTGTTCATTATTGTCTGTTTAACATGCTTATTGTAAGACATTCTAGTAAATGACAGCAGACAGAGATCTAAGGGATAAGTTAATTACATAGAATTGCCTGGCAGAATTAGACAATTTGAGGCTAAATTTGTGCAGACACTCAGCTGGCATCAGTCACACCAACTACAATGGGATTTACTTACTTCCAAACAGATATTGTTTAAAATTGCACTATTAAACTCTAGAGGAACCTCTTCAGAGGGATTTTTTTTTCTGGCTAAGCATTCTGTTATCAGTAAAGATCAAATTAATTAGCCAAATAAGTATTTTTCTGTCCTGATCTGGTGGCTATAGAATGAGTTGGAAGGGACCTTGGAGGTCTTCTAGACCAGGCATATGCTCAAGCAGGAGAACTTATACCATTTCAGATAGGTTGCTCTCCAGTCTTTTCTTAAAAACATCCAGTGATGGAGTGCTCACAATTTCTGCAGGCAAGCTGTTCCACTTTGCTGTTAGGAAGTTTCTCCCTAATTCCAGGTTGCATCTCCCTTCAATTAGTTTCCAACCATTGTTTCTTGTCCTGCCCTCTGGTACTTTGGAGAATAATTTGACCCCCTCTTCTTTGTGGCAGCCGTCCTCAAATATTGGAATACTGCTATCATGTTACGCCTAGTTCTTCTTTTTATTAGACTAGCCAAACCCAAATCTTGCATATGTTCTTTGTATGTTTTAGTATGTTCTAGATTAGAAAAACACTTTCTGAAATAATTAGCTGAGATAAAGAAACTTTGGAAAAATAGATGCAAAAAGATAAATAGACTTGCTTATAGTCTTTTTAAAATGTCATTGATAAAAATTGCTGGTCAAATGAGTAATTTCATACGTTTTTGTTAATCTATCAATTAAATCAAATAAGCCTACAATCCTAGAGAGTAGACCGTACTAACATCAATCCTACTTCTAAATAAACCAGCTTTAATTATACAGATTAAGGCTGCTAGTTTTGAGATGCAGAAATTCACAATGAGTGCTAGGTGGGAACAATGGAATACAGACAATGCTTAATTCTTTGGTGTATCTAATGGCCCTCTGGCTTTTGTTTTTGATTTTTGACAGCTCAACACTGGCAGACTAAGAATATATACAGCTGAGAAAATGAATTCCAGTCCCTTAGCTCTGTATAGTTCTTCACATCCTGCTTCTGAACTCAAAAGTAATATTTGTGCTTGGAAATGTGCTTGTGTGGTCCTTAACCACATTAACATATTTAACAAATTTTGAACACAGAGAGAACTTCTTAAGCAGAACTTGTAAGAGAACAGCTAGAAATCCCAAGAGATCTCTAAAATGCGTTGAATCTCATCGTTCTGTAATTAAATGGAGAACTCTCTGAAAACTTCAGTCATAAATAACGAGGTGATAACTTCCATTCCATTCTGCCTTGTGTAACATAAGGATAATACAGGTTTATTATAACTGTAATTGAGTCTGCAATTGTGGTCACAAGTCCTGTTGGTTGTTAAGTGGGTCATCATGTGACTGCACCTAATTTATGAGCTTTTTTTGCAGCAGTCATTAAGCGAACTGCCAGTTTCCAACAAAAAACATCGTAAATCATGGTCACATGACTTTGGGATGCTGCAAACAACCATAAATGTGGACCGATTGCTGAGCATCCAAAATGCAGTCACATAACCCAGGGTGGACAACCATTAGAATCTGGATTGTAAGTAGCATTTTTGGGGCTGTAATAAGTTGAGAACTACCTGTAATGTGAAACATTGGACAGTGTATATTATTTCTTATGGTTGTTGCTGAAGATTCATCTAGAAACAAGATCATGGTATTGGGAATACTGGAAACAGTAGGTGCCATTAAGTGAAGTTATATTTTCCTGGTGAATAAACTTTGTTGCATGATTCTTTCTTCTGCAAGGGGCCCACAATTAAGCAATTTAGTACAGCAGGAGCTGTGAATAATTTATTGTAATTCATGTAAAGAAATTAATTGGAAAAAGCAGATATTTTATAAAATTAAGCATCTTCATAAGGCAATTGTTTTATCAGAAATAAAAGGTAGAATTCTCTTTTATTCCAAAAGCTGGCTTTTTCAAATACAGCTACAATTTTGATGTTACTCATGAATAGAGGACAGAGTCTAGAATTTGTCTATGACATTATAAAATTACAAGAGGCAGACTTGAATAGTTTGCCAATTCTCAAGCTTTAGTGGGGATTTTTAAACAAATGTTCCAACTCCCAGCTGCCCCTGTTAATGCCAAACTGATTTACATTAGAAGAGTCCAGAGAATCCTTATCCGCTTCTCTTTCATCTCAACAGCTTCTTTCTCTCCCCTACCCGCCCCCCCCCGCCCCCCAATTTGCTGTCTGCATCTTCAGGATTGTCCGGACGATCTGGCATTATGAAACCATCCGTCAATTTATAGTAGACAATTGTAGAGTCTGTTTCAACTATTGCCAGGGTGATCAAAAATGGGAATTCAGGTTCCCAGTCAGGAAATCACATGCGCTTTCGTGATCTTTCTTACCAAGAAAAAAACCAACACCATCACTTTTGCCCATTTCTTCATTTTAACTTCATCTGAAATCTAACAAAAACCCTGAATCAATTGTGCTCCCAAAAATCAGCTTGGCATAGGGATCAAGGCCCCAGGCTAGAAAGTGGGAGACTGTGAGTAATGCCTTATGGCAGAAAGGCAGCTGAGAACTTTGGACAAGTCACTCTCTTAGCTATAAAAAGCAGCAGTGGTAAACAATTTCCCAAAAGTTTGCCAAGAAAACTGCAGGAGCTTGTCCAGGCAGTTGCCAGGAGTCAAGACTGATTTGAAGCCCTCACCCCCCACCATACCCTCATTCTGTTTCTAAAAGTTGCATGACTTTTTCCAAGACAGCATATTATCTCTTATAGTGAAGACCTGCCAGAAAACAAAGTGGACAACCCTGACTTGAATTAATCATCCCTTGGAGATCTTAAAAGCACAACAAACCCAGCTGTGGTTCTTAAATCTGTTTGTGCCTGCACAGCTATTATGAAAGTAGCAGGTGAAGTTTTCTAAGGACTGAGATTCCCTTGCTAAGAGCAAACCTGCCAGAAAGTAAACTTAGCAACACCAACCTGCCACAGTTCTAACAAAATGAGATTGTGTCACAGTTTCCCTTAATACAAGCAGAACATAGAACATATCCAGCTTCTGATTTTTGTCCTAATAATTCAGATTTATCTGCAATTTCTATTATCTTACAGAGAACAATTTTGTCTGATGTTTTCCTTAGACATTCCTCAGATAGACTGCTCTTAGTATTTGCTTTTCTAGACTATATATTGGAGTCTTTAAACACTACATTTTTTTCTAATTTCCCTTGAACGATATAAAGAAAGCATGATCTATTTTTTTCAATACAATAATATCTATCATTATCTGGATCAGAGGTGCTATTCAGCAGACCAGTTCTGGAGATGCAGCGATCAATAGACTATTAAAACTCTTGTTCCCGTAACCCCTAAGTCAGGGGTGGGTTCTACTTACCTTTACCACCAGTTCTCTTCATGCATGTGCAAAGCGGCCCGAACCTGGAGCAACCCACCACTGCCCTAAGTGGACAAAAGGGTACATCAGACGTGGTATTCAGCAGGTTCTGACCAGTTCTGGAGAACCGGTAGCAGAAATTTTGAGTAGTTTGGAGAACCGGTAAATACCATCTCTGACTGGCCCCATCCCCATCTATTCTCTGCCTCCCGAGTCCCAGCTGATCAGGAGGAAATGGGGATTTTGCAGTAATCTTCCCCTGAAGTGGAGAGGGAATGGAGATTTACAGTATCCTTCACCTGCCACGCCCACCAAGCCATGCCCACCAAGCCACGCCCACCAAGCCATGCCCACAGAACCGGTAGTAAAATTTTTTGATTCCCACCATTGATCTGGATGTAGCATACATTGATAGCAATCAGTTATTAACTGATACTGTATGTGGTATCCATCTGCTTCCCTTCACTCCTTATGTCAATTAACTCCCTTGCATTTATTTAACATTTACTTTTATCTTTACCACAAGAATTTCAGAGTCAAAATATTCAATCCATTTTAGAAACTCATACTTGTTTTGACATCTTTGAGAGTGGCTTCATTTTTCATAGTGGGAAACACTTTGTCATCATGGCAGAATAACGTTGTATATTAATGTGTCATCTTCCAGGGGTGAATTTGGAGAGAAGTACTGCAGTCACTACAGGGAATATTGTGTGACAAAAGTTAAATGAGCCACAAAAACAGTTGGCTGATTTTGCATCATTCAACATTTAGCACTTTTTAGAAAATCTGCTTTTCAGTTTAAAAAAACATTCGCTCTCTAAAACTCACTTCTTTCCTCAAATTATCCCCCTTCCTCCTTTTTTTTTAACTTGTAAGGGTACCACTTAAGAATGTCTAGTCTTTTCACTTTTAAGCAGCTTCCTCATATTGAAGCATTCATTATGTAAGATTTTACTTAGTCAAAATTAAGCATCTTTCTTAACCTATTCCTCCAGGTCATTAAAATAATAAAATATGCCATCATTGCTTTCAAGAGGTTTCCATTGGCAATGCTGTACCACTACAGGTAATCCTCAATTTACAACTGCAACAGAGACCAGAAAATTTGTTGTTATGCAGTGTGTTGTTAAGTGAAACACCATGTGACCATACCTGGTTTTTATAAACTTTTTGCCATGGTCATTAAGCAAACCACCAGCAGTTATTAAATGAGACCTGATGTAACCATAAGATGGCTTGCAGTTGCCATCTTCCCCATTGACTGCTGCCAAAAGCCAGCTGGGAAATTTGCAAATGGTGGCCACATGACTGCACGATGCTGCAACTCTCATAAATGTAAGCTGGTTGCCAAGCATCCAAATCACGATCATTTGGACACTGCACTGGTACAAGGACTTTTTCCAATGCCACCATAACTTTGGTTACAAATCAAATGGTTGTTAACAGAGGACTTACCTATAGCCTGATTAGATGGTCTTTGACTTTTAAGGCAATCTCATTTTGTTCAAAGAGAAAAATAAACGTAATCAACAAAGTCTAGCCCAAATTCTAATTGGTGCAATGTACTTGTTTAACAAAGTTTCACTAAAATTTCAGACAATTTAAAATGGCCTAAGCTTCATACCCAACTGGACTTAGGAGTGATTCTCTTAAGCTTTATGTCATGTGACTCCACCCTTCCAAATGGGGCAAAATGTCTGACAACTAAACAGATGTCGTTTATTCCTTTGGTTAGACTATAAATCACCTAACAAGCAAATTGGATCAAATAAATAACCAAAATTACATATTCATTAATTCATTAATTCATGATTCAATCAATCACTCTATATAGTCACCCATCTCAAACACATGACTCTGGGCAGTTAACAATGAATAACAACAAGATAAAAACTTCATAACAAAATGGTAAACAATGTAAACAATGGTACAGATGAGTCTGTCATCTGCACCTCTATAACTGTTTGGTTTGGTTCTGCAACCCAACAAGACAGACAAAGACTTCAGAGGATAATCAGAGCTGCAGAAAAAACAATTACCACCAACCTGCCTTCCATTGAGGACCTGTATACTGCACGAGTCAAAAAGAGGGCTGTG
>JANHFM010002083.1:152660-163649 GCA_032468115.1 Grayia smithii
TTATTGAGTGTTTTGTGTATGTATTGTGAGCCGCCCAGAGTCCCTAGGGAGATGGGCGGCATATAAATACAACTAATTATTATAATAATAATAATAATAATATTCCTGATAGTGACACTGAAAACGAACCTCAGAATTAGTCTCTCCTAATTGGGACTACATCACCCAGAACCAGGCTGCTGGCAACTGATGTAATAAGGGCAGAACAATTATGTTTTATTGTCCTTAGCACACGGGTGTCAAACTTGATCACATTGTATAATGTATTGTGATGTATGTGATGTTTTTTGCCTTTGTGGAGCTGGGGTAGGCGTGGCTGGTGTGTGACGCATCTGGTCTGCGGGCAGCCCTGCCCTAGCACCATGAGATAGACTTTAATTTTAATCATGTAAGAATCCTCCATAAACTGGAAACTACTCATTTCTATCAGGCCAGATTCAGGTTTTATTAACACAAACAAAAGCCATAGAAGAAATAATAGCAGTTTGTTTCATAGGAAACACTAAAGCTGAGTCTGTTGAGAAATAACTGCTTTTTTAACATGTGACTTTGTATACAGAGGAGATCCCAGTCACATAAATATGTACATATTGAAAGTGTTCATAAGAAATTATATTCCCCCCATGAGAACAAACACTTTTTATCAAATTAGTTCTTATATAAGAGAAAATGATGTCTAAATTTGTATAATACAGACATTTTGAGTTACTTATCTTAATAAAATTGTTCTTTCAAGCAAATATGAAACTGGTATAAGCCACAAAGTAAATGTTCCTAGAAGATTAAAAAAATAGGAATTTTAAGCTTACATTATGTAGTTTGCATTCACCAGGATACATTTTCTGAGTGAAAAATAAATTATGTAAAATAAGTTTCTACCTACTAGTGAAACATCTAACAGAGCTGAAGGCTGCACTTGAAATGTCTTTTTTAAAACAAGTTTTACTTCAAAGGGATAATGATCAAAGTATGCATAAATTCCCGAAGGACATGAAAATATATGCACAGAAGAATTTTAGTCTAAAATGCCAACAATGGATGTATTTGGAATTTGCTTATTAAATAATAGTGCTATGAATGAATAATATATTAATTTCACTATGACTTGTATTCCCACATGTTAAATATTTCAGAATTGATCATATAACCATTAACCAACCAGATGAAAATGTTAATTCTAGTTAAAATGATGCACAGTCAAATAACATTCCAAATATTGTATCTTCGGTCAAAAAAAAGTATGACTATATGATGAATGCTATTCAAGGTCAAAATTTCACATCTCCTTTTTGTTAATATTTGCACTCTTGATTATATTTTACAGAAGTTTTACCCAAGAATACTTTTGAATGTTAAGCTATTAAATTTAATTCATTTTGTGCTTCAGTCTGGAATTGTGCATAAATGTTAAAAGACTTTCAATCATAACCAAATTTTTACTGGATTAGTTGTCTTTGAAAAGAGGCTGTTTAATTTGTTGGACCAAGTTTTGAATAGGAATGGAGCATTTTTTCTGTACACCCTAAACCTTTAGAGGGTGATGACAGTGTTGTATTATATTTATTAAACAACTTCCTGATTTAACTGTGTTCAGTGAACATATCTGCTGGAGGAAGACATTTCCAGAACAATAGTTTTCTACAGCAATAACAATAGTACTTAGACTTATATACCACAATGCTTTGCAACTAACTCTAAGCACTTTACAGAGTCAGCATATTGCAATTTTACTGACCTTGGAAGGATGGAAGGCTTGAGTCACTAAGATAGAACTGCCAAACTGCTGACGATCAGCAGTCAGGAGAATTAGCCTGCAATACTGCTTTCTATCAAGCTAGGCCTTATTTTTGGGATAGGCCTTATTTTCGGGGAAAATACAGTAACCTCTGTACTATCATTCAATATGCACTGTTGGTTAGTAGGACTATGCTTTGATTTGTGGCCTAAATTTACATTCCTTGAACACCAACTTGTTGAATTGGATCCATGTGAATTGTTTCCATACCTAGAGATTTGTTGTCTAGAAAATATTGATATTTCAAAATCTAAATAAGCACCAGATTACCAATTTCATACAAATCTGAATGAAATTATTATCAACTATATATATTAACATATTGATTCAGCCACATCTTTTTACCAAATATAAATATTTAAAGTTAGTTTTTGAAACGGAATTAGATTGAGGAATATACTAAGGAGATATGAGCAAGCAATGTGACCTTAATACATTCCCATTGGTATGAGCTATTGATTTTATACATATGTAGTAGCTGTTATACCTGAACTTCCTGTGCATAAAAATATGCTGGATATAAATGACTGGTGCATGAACAACCTGTCACAAGTCTTACAGATCTGTTTTAAACAGCTATTATAACAACCACCTGACATTTGAATGTATATGTTTTGTACTGACATTTTAAAATTGCTACTTATCTTGCAAAATGCCAAAATTTAAAGAAGGCTGTACTGCAAGCTTTCAATACAATCTTTATATATGGCTATTTAAATATGCATAGCATAGCTGGAACTTTCCTATTCATGTTCCATAGTAATGGGTATCATTAATATTATACTATTAGAACAAAACTATTTACCAAAATACATCTGCTCTAAATACTGTGTAAGTATGTTTATAGCATTAAATGTTGCTAGGTAATACACTAGGTATTTTGTTCCACTCTTTCACTTTACAGAGGAAAATGATAACAAAGAGGATCCAAAAGTGGCCTTTTATATGAGGAAACACTATTTTTACTAGGTTGTTACTAAATTCACTATATCCAGGATGTTGCTAAAAGCTATGCAGCTTGTTTGTTATCCGTAAATAAAAGAATATCAATGGATATAACCTATAATTCTTTTTCCAGTTACCCATTTGTACATTATAGTTCAGGGAACTATAAAAATCTAATACTGGATGGTTCTAGAACACAAAAAGGTTAGGAGGTAGACTAGGAAGTTGTACCAGTTTCAAACTGGTAATCTACTATATCTTGGGCAACATCATAATCACTATGCATAATCTGTCAGGGTTCCAAGTAATAGTCCCATAGCAAGAAAAACCCCAAGGCAGATGAATTCCTCAAAGAGTAGCTTTACTGGAAATATCATATTGGCACAAATCAGGTAAAAACTGACTCTGAAGATTCCCATAGTTTTCACCTAATTAAAAGAGAAAGTTTTCCCACAACCCCAAACAAGGTGGAGGTCTTGCCTCTCAATCAGGAGGTTGTGAGTTTGATCCTAGGTAGAGGCAGATGTAGTGTCTCCTGCTTGGGCAGGGGGTTGGACTAGATGACCTGCAAGATGACCCTTCCAACTCTGTTAATCTTTAATCAGTCACATGGTTCAATCAAGACACCGTCTGGTTTTCTGGTGACTCCACTCCTCCTTCCATGGTCCAGGTGTGAGAATGTCTGTTTATCTCAAGCAAAAGTATTTTATTTTGGCTATACAACTCCTGCTATCTCAAATCACCCCTCCCTTTCCCTCAACTTCAGTGTAGTAACACTGAAGCTCCAATATGGCTCCAGTCAGGTTAGCTTCAAGGTTGACATAATCAACTCTTTTATTTAAACTTCAAAAATGTACATAGTGCTGGTATATTTTAATATGTTCATACTGTTTGATGAAGTTTCTAGCCAGAATGTTTAGTTTTTTATTTAAACAATAAAATCCTACTTTTCCTTGTAAAATCATCATTTTTTTTATTTTGCCTTATTGTACAACTGATTTTATCACAGAATTGCAAGCAAAGCTATAGCCCAGATGTTATCATGCTAACTATACATTCAGATATTATTTAGATATTTCTATTTTTCAGCAATAACTAATTTGACTGATAGAAGAAGAAAATTAATCATTTTTTTACTTTGCATTTTTTTTTATTCCGCCAAAGTTATGTAACAATATTTACTTGGGAAAAACTTTGGTTATACAGATAGTCCTTGATTAGTGCAGTTAATGAATCCCAAGAAATGGCCACATTATTCAAATTTGCACTATTCAAAATGATATTTCTATGGAAAATAAAGTAATTGGTTCCAATTTCATGGAAATAGGCAATAAAATTTTAAAAACATAATTTTTATGTTTATTAATGAACTATAATAGTAAAAGATTAAAAGAATATAATTACAATTTAAATTTATTTTAATAAAATCAGATATTAGTTATGGAAAGTACAATTTTAAAAAATTCCAGATAAATAGATCTCAAAATAAATCAAATGAACAAAGTGTACACTGGAGGATAAACTCCTATCTAGAATTTGCCCGCTATTTCCTGTATTCTGATGTAGCGCTTCAAAAGGAGCTTCTTCTTTGAAAAACCCTTGAATAAAGCTTTTCTTTTCTCCATTTTGCACACTTAACAATTAGCCTCTCCAAGATTAATGCATCTGGAGTTCCAAGACCAACTCCAAATGCGCTAGTCACAACTATTATATGCTTTATGTTAACTGAATTTGGGTTTGCATTAAATATGATCTGGTATCAGTTTATACTGTTTATTTATTTGCATCAAATAAAATATTGTACTATTCATGACCTACATGTATATGACATTTCATTATACACCTTCTTCCAAAACTCTGATACTTTATCATATTCTCACCAGAAGTAAAAGAATACTCCATTCAATTTTGCTCCATTCAATTTTCAGTCTCATCAGCAGCTCACTTAGAAGATACATGTGAGATTCTGATCCGGGTATAATATCCCTACAGATGTTGAAAAGAATCTCCCACATTGCCATAAAGACAGCCAAGTATTATTACATAATTGTGTTTCTTAAACTAGGTTCCAAGATTGTGGTAGGCATCTATTATCCATTATCTATTTCAAATAAATTCAGATTTTTTTAAAATCATACCCATGCGTTCTGTTAAAAAAAATAACTTTTAAAATGTACTGTAGATAGATTGATATAGGTGGTATCATTCATTTCTGTTTTCCATAAATGCTTGCATGATAATTCTTAAGGAATCAAGGAAATGAGGAAGTGTGAATAAGCCCAAGGAACAATCTACTTTTATTGGAACTAAAGTTGTATATAATCCAATTTCTTGCGTGTTCCAATCCAATATCATATTTTCACTGGTATTTGAGCAAACACAATGGTAATTAAAATTTCATGAGAATAATTGTCCTTGCTCACCAAAGGCAATCCATGGAAAGGGATGGAATTCTCTATACACACTTGGTAAATAAAATCTGGCATACTGCACAAACATTTTCTGCCTAGAAGTGAGAAAACCATGGCACACGCTATATTATTTTCTTATACAGTAAGTGAGTTGGTGTACTTTGGCAATATTGATCGATAGATGCTGAGTCCACCTTCTTTCTGCCTGGGAACAGCTAACATCTTTGCCATGATTAAAATTAAATTTAACAAGGTCATTAATGTGATTCCAGTAGGTGAATGGCCTAATTAATTCCTTATTTTGCTTGAAAACTGCCAGGGTCCAGTTATTAAATAGTCTGAAGAGACTTTAAGTATGTGTGTAACTCTCAAAAAGCACATCATTAAATATTTATTCTTAAATCAAAGAGACCTTGAGAGCTGATTTTTATTTTGGATGTGATAGGTCAGTTTAAGCCAGTGCAGGAAGATCAACAAAAATCATGTCAGACATTCCACAGATGTTGGGCATATCTGGAACAGAATTTAATAGTGAATAGATGATGAAAATAAATTGAACACTGATTACAAAAGTCATCAGTCTGCAACTATGAATAACTAATTCTAATAACTAAAAACTAATAAATAACTAATAACTAATTCATTGATTGAGTTCCCCCCCCCAAAAAAATAAAGCATGCAAAATTTATATTCAGAATCTTATGTCCCTTTTTTACACATCCTTCTATCTATTATAACTTATTTTTTATATTTGCATTTAAAGATAGAAAATACATGGTGTACAAAATGCAAGTGTTCCCTCAGGAAAGCAGTCAGGATTCACCATGTGTCTGCAGTTAGAAATGTTTATCTCCCTTAGGAAGTGATGGTTTTCTCTTCAGAAGGAATGTGTGTTGGTCAGTGCATTTTTAATTCTCTCAGAACAGCAATTTGCATATCAAAGGGCTGGTATGAGTAAACATCGTCATGCTTCCATCTGTGATCTCATTTCCCCATTGAGACCTAAAATAAGAAGAAACACTCATAGTCAATGCTGTTTTTCTTTAGTATTTTGCAATGAGTTCTGCAATGTTGTATTTATTCTAAAGGTTTTGCAGCTGCCTCTTTCCAGTTAAAACATATTTAAATAAAACAAAGAATATGGGGAAAATAATTTCCTGTCAACAATTTTAAAAGAACCCTTTTGCAGATTTCAGGATTGAACAGAATAATTGCTCAACTGATTTCCAGGCATCTTAAAATGTTATGGTTGTTTTGTTTTGTTTGAAGGAACAATTTTAATGGGGGGAGGGGGAAGAAAGGAACTTTGGGTTTAACAAATAGTCAATTAATGTTTCCCACAGAGTTTGCATTTTATTAACAAAACAATCAAATGCATATTCACGCAAAAATAAGTCATACTGTGTCTTCTGGCACTTAGTCCATAATAGATGCCTTCAGGACTGAAGCCCAAGATCATTCCATTATTACGATCTGTAATCACCAAAAGCAAAAGGAGGGCTTTCGGGTTTTGTCAAGTGCAGTGCCAGATTTATATGTACTTCGCAATATGTCCTGGCTTGCTAGAATAGAAAGTTAGTATTTTCCTATTTTTTGTTTTTCCACAATGGTAAGTGTATTGCAAGACATAAGTATTTACTTCACAGAAAAGTAGTGTATTCATTATGGATAGGTTGAAGAGTTATCTGCCAAGAGCTGCTAGGAATTGGACAGCATATAATTTAATAAGTTATTATTCTTATTATTGTCTCTATGAAAGAAACTATCTGACTTCTGCTCATTCACATGAGTATATTTGGTGAAACATGATCATTAATGTGTGGGCTGCTGGAGAAAATATACTGTATCCAATCCTTTCCTTCCCTTTTAGTTTTCCCCTATTCCTTTCTTTTCTCTGATAGGAGTAGCAACTTCATGAAATGCATTCGATGAGGTTACTATTCCAACCGATCTTTGGCCTGACAGAGAGATTTCTTCAAACAGCAGTTGTAATCAAGAAAAGTGGATTCTCATAGCTTTCCTTGACCCTTTAAACTTTATACCCCAAAGCAAGGATTTCCTAAAGGGAGAAGGGATGCCTTCTGATCTTCTTTGCTTCTTTCAGTACAGTGCTCCAACACATTTGCTGATTTTACAGGAACAAATTTGCCATCCTTTCCCACTTTTCTTGCACCCCAAAAATTCAGGAGCCACAGTACGTAAGGAACCATTAAATTCAAAGGATAGTCTCATAAGTTTGCTTCTCTTAGCATGCGAGAACCAATCACCTAACAGAATTGTCTTTTCTGAAAATTTTACTAGCCTATCTACAGAAGCATGATAAATGGACTGTTGTTTGAGTATAATTTTAGGAAATGACATATTTTCCTCCCATCACCGAAGCAGGAGAAACACATTGTTTGGTTCTCGGAATGCTGTATCTTTAAATCAACATAAAAGTAGAAAACAGGTTTTCAGTGATACAAACATTACAATCAGTGGTGGGTTTCAAAAAAATTTTTACTACCAGTTCTGTGGGTGTGGCTTGGTAGGTGTGGTATGGCTTGGTGGGCATGGCTTGGTGGGCATGGCAGGGGAAGGATCATGTAAAATCTCCATTCCCACCCCACTTCAGGTGAAGGATACTGTAAAATTTCCATTCCCTCCCCAATCCAGGGGAAGTTTACTGCAAAATCCCGATTTCCTCCCAATCAGCTGGGACTCGGGAGACAGAGAATAGCTGGGGGCAGGACCAGTCAGAGGTGGCTGAACTAGTCAAAATTTTCTCTACTGGTTCTCCAGAACTTGTCAGAACCTGCTGAAACTCACCTCTCTTTTTAAAAAATTGATTCTTTATTATTTTACAATACATAAAAAGTGTTGAACAATGAATATTGAACAGCAAAACTTTAAACAATTACATAAACTCACCTCTGATTACAACATACAAACCAATTTTCAAATCCTGAAAATTTCACCAATATCTCTCTTGTATTTCTGCAGTCAATAATAGTGTTTTCTCAAATTCATTTTTTAAAAAACTGAGGTGATATTGGTATATCAACAGAATTTTCAGTGTACCCTGAGTATCAAACACAAAATGCAAACACTCTAGATTGGCACTTTAAGATACAGGAAGACAAAGACATGGAAATAAAATCACTATAGATTACTGCCCATTTCTGACCACCTAACCTGATCTGTGCTATCAATATTACTCACTAAATGTCTCAGTTATACAAATCATTTATATGATGATTTAGCATTCAGCAACTACAACAATAGCAGGTCAAAGAGTAAGTCAATGTGGCAATTATAGCCCATTTGACTGAGGAAATAATCATGGTGTCTACCTGGACTATTCCCTGCAGTTTTCTTGTCAAGATTTTTAAGAAGTGCCTCCTTTCTAGGCTGAAAGAGACTGATTGGTTCCAGGTAACCCATCTGGCCTCAGTTTTGTACTCGATGTCTTAACACTACACTAAACTGCTCTCTGAATCAGCATAGCTTTTATGATTATGTTATCATTATATTTTATTTGGACATGCCCCCTCTCCCAGACATAAGTGTGCTGGTTGAAACGGTCTTTTAATTTGAAATAAATGCTCCCCAAATATGTGCCTAACTGTATTCTAGATATTCAGTGTCCAATCCAATTTGCACACTTGCATAAAATTAACAAGCAATACTAACAACTCTGCAAAGCATTGCAGGTTTAATTTCTACGTATCTGATATTTGATTCCTCATCTGCTAAAACTCATTTCCCCTCTCGCCACCTTTTTTTAAAAAAAAGCAGCTTCCACTTTTGCGGAAAATAAGAAGTCCTCAGAGTTGTGTGTTATTTTTTTTAATGGAATTGTTCAGTAATGCTGGATGATCTTTTTAGGTGAACTTTATCACAGTCTAAACAATTCATCTCAAGGTTAATTCTGGCAACTATTTGGTCACTCTAGGAAGCTGGAGTTACAGAAGGTCAAGCATTTAATAGAATTGCACTTACCAAAAAGGCATACTGGGGCTGTCTGGACTGAGGCTACTACCTATGTTTCTGTATTGATTTAGCCAGCAGCTAAAATAAGAACTGAAAATTTATAATTTAACTAGCAGTTTGACTGAAGATAAAGACAATTATATACTGTTACTTAAGAAATGATGGATTCTGTGACATACACAAAAAACAACTCCAAGACACAAAAAGTACAAATCTGAAACACTGAATTTTAGTACTTTAAAAGCATTCTAGAAATGGCATGGAGAAAGGCTTGATGAATGGAAATGTTGATGAATCTAAAGAGTTGGAATGAATATTTTAAAAAACTGATTGTCAATACAAACCTGAATGCCTTGCATACTTAAAACAAGTAGTATAATGTAGGATAACAGTTACAAATCTTCTGGAATGCTTTCAAAAGCTTCACTGAAATGTATTTGTACTAAATAAGACCATATTAATTGTTCACATAGATATATATTGCATAATGGGAATTTCAATTTAATTTTTAGCATTTTTAAAAATCTTGACAACATCATGAAACCTCACTAAAAGTTTAAACAGTTATAAATCTTGTATGGTTCTTGTGATTTTCTGTAATAACTCATGTCAGCTCTCAAAACATATTGTGTTCTTGCAAGATTCATTTTCATGTAATTGTGAAGAACTGTAGCAGCCATTTTAGGATCTGACATACATTAGTGTAACTATATTGCCATTCCTTCCTTCAGTCACAGTCCTACACTTAATTCGATGTAATCCATTTATATCAATGACAGCTTCATTTTTAAGGAAGTGGATTATTTTTATCTTAATAATTTATCCTTTAGTTCTCTTTAAAAAAATTTATTGCAATGCTATACAGTATATGTGATGATATTTGGGTAGGGGATATATTTTCCAGTTTTGACTAAAAGAATGTATTATATCACCAGACTCCAAATTCTGGGTTTAGAAAATTTAGAACTATGCCGACTCCAGTCTGATTTAAGCGTAGCACATAAAATTATCTGCCACAATGTCCTACCTGTCAATGACTATTTCAGCTTCAACCACAACAATACACGAGCAAATAATAGATACAAACTCAAGGTAAATTGCTCCAAACTCAATTGCAGAAAATATGACTTTAGCAACAGAGTGGTCAATGCCTGGAATGCACTACCTGACTCTGTGGTTTCTTCCTCAAACCTACAAAATTTAACCTTAAACTGTCTACTGTTGATCTCACCCCATTCCTAAGAGGTCTGTAAGGGGTATGCATAAGTGCACCAGCGTTTCTACCATCCCTGTCCTATTCCTTTTTACTCTTACTCTTTTCATGTATTCAAATTACGTTTATACTTTTACCTGTTATCTTATATATGATTGAAAAATAAAATAAAATAAATAAAATGAAATGAAATAAATCTAATCTATACTGGTTTCACATGTACTCAGACAAACATCTGTTTTCTCATATTTCCATATCTTCTTGCAATTAAAAAGATGCATTACAACTTCCATTTTTATAAACAACTAGCTGATAACACGATGTTGCCCAGGTATTTATTTATCATAATCCTGTATTAGACTGGAAAAGCCATCGCTCACTGTGATGAGAATTAGAGACCTAATTGTCCTGGCCAACAGCCTGGGAAAAATTCTACAGGGAACAGACTTTGAGGTGATTATCTGCATTAGCAGGCACCTCCCCCGACAAACTGCCCTCTTTGCTTGAGGCTGAGGGCCTAGGGAGTTTATTTTTTGTTTGTTTGTTTGTTTAAGAACCAATCCCCCTTACAAGAGTGAGCCCCTTGTGGAGTACTGTGAAGCCGTTACCATGGCAACTCCATTGTGATGTACATTAGAAGCCATTTTAAGGCA
>JANHFM010002083.1:166063-183322 GCA_032468115.1 Grayia smithii
ACAGAGTTTCCCAGCATTCCTTTAGGAACCTCCAACATGCAAACTGTGGTTACTCATCCTAAAATGAATCCTCTTTACCTGGGAGCTTCAAAATTTGCTGTTTGCTATGGAGGTGTGTAGCTAAAAGTCAGTCATTTAGTGTACATCTGATTGGGGATATTTCTTCATAACCAAACAAAAGTGTATTTTCTGTGCAGTTCACACCCCTTGCTCGCTGGATCTGGATGTCACAAAGAAAAGCCTACATTTTGTAATTAATACCTGGGCCCCGTTTTGACTGGCAGAGTGCTGCAGGAGGCTGAATGCCCACCCTGGCCACGCCCATCCAGCCGGTCATTAGGACAGAGAACCGGTTGTTAAATTATTTGAATCCCACCACTGCCCAATATGCACTTCAAATGTATTTCAATAATGATGGATGTTTATAATATATGAAAAGAAACATGGAAATCAAAAGAAGCTGTCACTGTCATAATTGTATGTTTATGTAAACCTAACATAATTCTAACCTTTCTTTTAAGGAAATGTTTGGGACTACAGTTTTAACTAAACAGCCATGGTTTTTTTTTTACATTTACACTACATTTATATAATATAGTGCCTCTTAAGATCATTTCCTTTTGGTTTATCCAATTACGATTTGTTCATTTTTTGCACAGATTGCATCAGCATAGCCACATATTCTTAATAGTCCTATCAATTTGAACTGACCTAATTATTCAAGGTATTTTCTTGATGATTCAGATTAATGGAGTTTCCCTGCAGTGCAATTGTCGCTTTCAATTGCACTCTCCTCCCAAACTGGAGAAGATAACACTTTGAAGTATTTTCCAGATCTGTGTTTTTAGTTAATAGTAGCTGAGGATCATTTTCTCTGAATTATATAAGCTGCTGAGTTTCATAAGCTTTTAAGATATTTTATAAAAATGATGTTTCCTGTTGTTACCCCTTTTTTGAGAACATCAGAAATCTGGAAGTATTCACTGCTCCAAGGAAACAGATCAGACAAAGTGGGAATTATAATAACATATTGAAGTTTGATAAGTTTCTTTGTTAGTTATGTCTTCTTCTGGGCTTCTGTGTATTACTATACTTCATATCTGGTTTTCTCCCCCATACTTCCAATCACAAAGCCATTCAGCATTCTGTACCTTTCAATATACTCAGTACTTACTAGGTGATTCTGGAATTTTCATATGTGCCTGCAATAATCTTCTTCTGGTTTACAGTGATGTCACTGTGGATACTTAGCCAATCCATTCGCTCTAAAAAAATCATATAATCTGCCTACTTTCATTTAATTTAAATGAAGAGGAAGCGAAGCTCTTCTCCAGACCACCTGAAGGCAAGACAAGAAGCAATGGGTGGAAACTAATCAAGGAGAGAAGCAACTTAGAACTAAGGAGAAATTTCCTGACAGTTAGAACAATTAATCAGTGGAACAACTTCCCTACAGAAGTTGTGAATGCTGGAAGTTTTTAAGAAAATGTTGGATAACCATTTATCTGAAGTGGTGTAGGGTTTCCTGCCTAAGCAGGGGATTGGACTACAAGACCTCCAAGGCAGTGGTGAAATCTAATTTTTTTTACTACCGGTTCCGTGGGTATGGCTTGGTGGGGGTGGCAGGGGAAGGATACTGCAAAATCCCCATTCCTTCCCCACTCCTGGGGGAAGGCTATTGCAAAATCTCCATTCCCATCCCACTCTAGGGCCAGCCAGAGGTTGTAATTTGCCAGTTCTCCACCACCAGTTCTCCAGAACCAATCCTAGTCAGAACCTGCTGGATTTCACTTCTATTCTAAACTTTATGGGGGCTGCTTGCTATAGAAGGAGGCATCATTTCTTTGGCTGATCACTTGCAGGTAAGAAAGGGCAGGCCTAGTTAAATAAGGATCCACTGGGAAACCCCTGTGGCTAAAGCTAGAGTAGAAAATAGAAACAAAAGCAAAATTTATCCCAGAAGAAAGGACTGTCCAATCCCTTCTGTATTCCTGCCAATAAAATGCTATGCATATGTTGATCTCAGGTCAAGGAAATATTTACCTTTATAATCTACTTAAAATGAAGCTGAAAATGAGTTGAAACATCCAGATTAGGGATGCCTAGTTTGAGGACTTCATCCTCCATGCAGCCCCTGAAAATTTTAGCTTAATTTATCCCACATCTAGCATTTTTGTATGGTTCAACTTCACCTTCCTAAACAGCTTTTTCTTTTGTAAAATTCCGAACATAAAAAAGCTGGTACAAATGCTGCTAAACATCACCATGCAATTGGTAATAAAAGGATTGGGTGTCTGCATTGATGATGCAAATATATTTGCATCAGCTTCCTTGGGAGAACCTTAATAGTCTAAGGTAAAGGTAAAGGTTCCCCTCGCACATATCTGCTAGTCATTCCCAACTCTAGAGGGTGGTGCTCATCTCCGTTTCAAAGCCGAAGAGCCAGCTCTGTCTGAAGATGTCTCCGTGGTCATGTGGCCAGCATGACTCAATGCAAAAGGAGCATGGAACGCTGTTGCCTTCCCACCAAAGATGGTCCCTATTTTTCTACTTGCATTTTTTATGTGCTTTGGATCTGCTAGGTTGGCAGAATCTGGGATAAGGAACGGGAGCTCACCTCGTTACGTGGCACTAGGGATTCGAACCACTGAACTGCCGACCTTTCGATCGACAAGCTCAGCATCTTAGCCACTGAGCCACCGTGTCCCTGACCGCATAAAACATACAATAAATAAGTCCCAAAGCTGCTTTTTTTTTTTTTTTTTCAAGGGGCAACTGGACTTCCTGGTTTTTCTCTGAAGACATTTCGCTTCTCATCCAAGAAGCTTCTTCAGCTCTACAATAATAAGGAAGACAGAAGGATCCACGCAGTCCCTCCTAAATTTCTCCTTGGCTGCCCCGGAATGTGCAAGAAGTTCAAGAAGATGCAGTACGTGGACATAGTCCAAATTAAAAAAAAAAAGGAATGGGATAAGGAATGGGATAAAAAAACATGTTAAAACAAAGCAGCCTGGCTTATTTTCCCTCATAAAAAGAGGCCCTTTGGCTTAAAAAAAAGTTCAGCCTGAACTCATCCATCTGTCTTTGCAGGACAGCTCCTCTGTTTGTCTTTCCAACCCCAAGCCATTTCTTGGAGAAAACAAAAACAGAGATCGCCGGATGGCGTGGGAAGGGTTGACCAGAAGGCCAAAATTCAGTGGCGATTTTTCATCCTCGCTCCCAGCTTCCTTGGTGCTCAATCAAAGGAGCTGTCATAACTTTGCTTTAAAGCCGGTGAAATCTCGTCTGGTTTTGAGCTGAATCGGTTTTGGCAAGAGGTTTTTGAGTTACGGCCTCACTGCCACGGGAACAAGCTTATGGCTTAAACTATTCCACATCTGTTTTGCCGTCCACTCTGCAAATGGATGGGAACGAAAAGCATTGAACGGTTGCGTTTTTAAAGAGGGCAGAGAAGAGCAACAAAGATGGTTAGGAGGCTGGAGGCTAAAACTGTCACCGCGTTATTTTGTGTTGCCAGCCAGCTTCAACAGCTTTGATGTAGAATTCTTATCTTTGTAACCATGATGATGACCACATGGTTCAGCTACGTTTTGGTTACGATCTCTGCGCATAACCGGAAGGACAGTTTTTTGTTTTGGTTTCTATATTTCCGGTTTCTTTGTTCTTTTCCTTTGTTCGATTCTATTCTATTCCTTGTGTGATGTGAGATGGAGTAGTCGCCATAATGTAGGTATTTAGTTAGTTAGTGTTTTCTTATTTTTGTATATTAATAAAGATATTAGAATGTACTTCGGGAATTGTTTTACTTATTCTTGCATGCAGTGGATGATAGCAAGATCCATCGATTCTTATCAAAGAAGGCTTTATGATTTTAGAAAACCTTCCTCAGAGTAATGAGGGGGGGCAGGGCGATGTTCAAAGGCTCTAATTTTTGCCCTGTCAAGTGGTAGCAGACGAACGGTTCCGAGATGCAAACCAAAACTAAAACAAAAATGACTTATGGCTATCTTCGCTGCTGCGTTATCTAGGCTAGTTAGCTAGATTTATTGTTTTCAAACAAGTGGAAAAGTGCCGCTTTAATTGCTGATAGAACAACTATCTGTTTAATTGCTGATAGAACAACTATCTGTTAGTTTATAGGTGTCTGTATTTTATGCAAAATCTATATTTTATTGAATTTTAATGTTTTAAAATGTATTATTTAATATGTTATTCCTTTGATTGAGAGCCAGTCTGGTCTACTGGTTAAAGCACCAGGTTAGAAACCAGGAGATTGTGAATTGTAATGCTGCCTTAGATATGAAAGCCAGCTGGATGTCTTTGGGCCAGTCACTCTCTCAGCTCATGATATCAGGCTCTAGAGACAAGTCAGTCAATCAATTTTTGTCACAAGCAATAGATCAATCATCAGTACTTGTGTTACATTTGTATATCTGTACTACCAAATTATAATCAAGCTTATCCTTTTTACTTTTTATATAAAGTCAGAACCCCAAAGGGAAGATATATAGATGTACTTTATTAAAAGGATTATTCTTTCTTTTTATCAGGAAAATTCAGCAAGTATTATTTCATGGCTACTACCAGTTTGATTCTACTGTTAACTTAATCTAACATTTCAGATGACTGGTTAAAAATCTCTTCTGGTCAACACTTTGCTCTTTCAAATCTACATCTTGATTGATGAGATCATAGTTTTTGGCTAGCAGTCTAAATGATAGAAGATTCCGGGTCATAAAAGTATAATAATATTGGTGCTAAAAATAAAGTGATGCACCATATACAGTAGCTAACATGTTCACAGCTCATGTCTTGATGATTTAATGCCTGCATATGACCTTGCTTTAGATAAGCTGCTTGTTGAATGTTGAAAAGTATTTAGCAATTTGCACCATGTATCACTTGAACTAGATGAACATGACATTAAGTTTTCAACATTTTAAGCAGTGAAATGTTATACTGTTTTTCACACATTGCTTTTTTTGTTTTATTTGTTATTGCAAGACTTGTTTCAGAGCTGATTGACTCAAATCTCAGAATCTGGGATGCTGAATCAAATTTAAAATCAGTCAAATCAGTTCTAATATTTGAGAGTTGTTGACTCCACTTTATTTTTGTTTTTAATTGTCTGCTAGAACCTTATAAAGATTCTATCAACTCTACAGCAAAACATTCACTGAAAATTTCAGCACTGGACTCCAAGTTTTTGTCTGTACTTTTATCTGGCCATACACTGTGACTGAACTCTAAGTTTTATTTCTCTCTTTTCCTTAACTCCTTTTCACTTAGAAATACCAGTAGAAAGAAATGAAGTAATTTTATTATTACAGTTGAAAATCAGAATTCATTTACTTTTGATGATTAATGTGTTAATCATCCAAAGATCCAAGGGTAGACTTTTAGCTACTTACTTTGTGTTCAGTAATATCCAGGTTATTTTGATATCATTTCTTAATAAAATGATATGACCAAAAGTCATGTCTAAAAATAATGTTGTTTTAAATATGGGTTTCATTCCATAGCCTTTTATTTTGTTTTGATTAATACATCTGATCTATAGTACAGTTTTAAATAAAGTACAGTCTATTGGATGTGATGAGAACAATTTGAATTAGTCAAACCAGAAGAATACTAAATAAAATAATGTGGTTCTTGGTACTTTTATTAAATTTTATTATATTCAACAGGATCAAGAATCAGCTTGATCAACTCAGTCTTGTTTGAATCAACCTTTATAGTATTTGCTATAAATGTTTTCTTTTTCTTTGTTTATTTCCTAAAATTGTGTTTTTTTCCAGATTCCTGCCATATTTCTTGTACTATTTAAATCATTAAACTATTAGGGTCTCTTGCTTGAGTAGGGGATTGAACTAGATGACCTACAAGGTCCCTCCCAACTCTGTTATTCTGTATTTTATACTAATGGATTAATGACAATATAATGTTTATATTTGGCACTATATCTCTAGACAGTTTAATCACACTAGCTTCTTCAAAGGTTTCCCTGTTGTGCTTTAATTTTCAAAAATTCTCACTTTGCTGTTTTATGTTGGCCACCTAATTATAGTTTCAGATCCTTCTTTTAGTCATATATAATTTTTAGACATCTAATAAGAACATTTTTACTTTATTTTTTCCAATGTTTTTCCCTTCAATAAAATATTCCATATATTTCAGATTTCTTATAATTACTGAATAAATATATGTGTGAACTATTGTACTGACCTGAAAGTTTGCCAATGTGAAAACCCTGATATCAGTGCTCAACTTGGTTGCTAAAACTGATACAAAACTTTTGATTAACTTTATCTCTTATATCTAACATCTGTATATCTAATATCTAAACAGTCAAGCTACTTCATCATTAAAACATGTAACTTTATATTATTTTAAAACATTATAAAAGGAAGATATTATTATGGCATGACAACCACAGACAACACATTATTACTAAATGATGCGTTTTAGTAATCATGTGCTGTCTGGGGTTGTCATGCCATTCTGATATGTTAGTTATTTTAAAAAATACAAAAAATATGGCAAACCAGGAAAGAAGCATACTCAGCAATCAAATATCAAAACTGCTTTATTTTACTCTAAAATATGCTGAAATCAACAATAGAGAATGGCACAAAATCTGAATTTACACAAAATGCTTGACTTCGGTCAATTAAAAATCTAATGTATGTATTATATAATATGCTGGTCCTTATTTTGTTATTAACATGGTTCAAGTAATAGAGGTGAGGATTATAAAGCAGGTACCGTTTAATATATTGATTACCGGTATATCAAGCATAGAATAAATAGTTACATGTTAGATAAGGTCTTTGTTTTGTAGAGGAGTGATATAATTTTATAATATTCTTCCTCCTTCTTTCCCCTTCTTCCAATTTTTGTTTCTATATTATAACTTCAAGGTTTTGCAATGGCTGCACTTTAATTAATAAACATATTCAATTTTAATTGTATCTCATCCATTGTATACAGAGAACACACTATCCATCAGATACATTGTACTTTGTGGGATAATAATGGAAGCCAGTTTCAACAAATTAAAATTTAATTTTTATCTACTTATTGTATGTTCACATTCATATAGAAATCACAAACATTTTTGATGGTCAAGAAATTGTCAAGATTAGTGGATAATATTGCAGTGTAGGCTGCTTGTAATGATAATGAGGGAATTTGATGTACTTATTAGAAAACTGACTATATGTCTTAATGCATGGATTTTAAAACTGAGGGCATAGCATTCACTTACAAGAGAATTTGTAAGTTTGCATTTGAACACAAAAGCAACCAATTCATGAGGTACAACATGTAGAGCTATCTTTCCACTTTTGATTTAAATTAGCACTTGCAATTTCAACAATGAAATTACAAATGTCATTTAGTACATAAATATAATATTATAGATCACTTTGAATATCCTCAAAAATGCATGAGAAGGAGACAGAAGTGAAAAAATCTAGAGTGAATGCATAATGACCTGGAGAACTAAAAATGAAAATCTCTATTAAAAGGAAGATAGATTAATCTTCCCACAGACTGAATGAACTGCTGTTATATCAAAAGAAATTTGAAAGCTACTTAGAACAGAATGCAATGAAATATGTTATGGAGCAAAAGAGAAATGAGAATTGTTAATGAAATAATGACTTAAAAGGTTGTGTATCAGTAAAAAAAGAAATGAAATACTTGTGCCAAGAGAAAATTATTGACAGTGTGTATAGCTCGGGGTTGAACTATTGGGTTCTTGGGTTTTCTCTGTGTCCTATCCTGTTCTGGGATGTGTTGCCATGTTGCCTTGCCCTCTCCTTGGAATGTGCCTTCTCCTACTGCCACTTCACTCTACTTATTCATACCCTCATCTCTCCCTCTATAGGCACCATATCTCATACCAAACAGGGAAAATGGAGTGAACTCTTGAAAGTTAAAAATTATAAAAAATAAAGCAAGTAGTTAATTTTTGTATCTTGGTAAAACATTTTTAAAGAACATTTATGGGAAAAGTTATGAACTCATTTTAAGATCTGAAAATGCTAGTGAAAAGTTGTGGGTTGCATGTAGCTTGTTACCAGTTGTGAATGTTTCTTGAAAAAATATAGCTTTATTATTTGAAAGGAGAGGGGTAGGAAAGCAGTGATTTAAAGATCTAATGATCTAATGTCAAATCTTGTAAAAACAAAATTCCCTGAAGCCATGTTATTTGTAAAACTGCATTTATAACCATCATCTTGAAATATTAGTGCATTTGCATAATTGCAAAGTATATAAAGTTCTGTGAGTATGACACATCTGACATGAAAATTGCAATGTACAATAGTTACCTATACATTCCATTCTGTCAGAGTGTGCACAGTGTGACTACTGTTTTGACACAACCCAGGAACAAAATACAGTACACAGACGTCTTTCAAACAGTGGTTTATCTACAAGTTAAATATATACATACTCACTCATGCTAAGCAAAGCCAGGCAATCAATCAGTGATCACCAAAAGACCTATTAATATGTAATATTTTACATATGAAAAAGGATGATTATGGAAATCTTGAAATATTGAAACCAAGAATCATTGTAAATTTCCAGAGAAAAATGAAGAAAATTTGATTGAAAGTTATACCAAACAGCAAGCTTATAATAAGCAACCAATTAAATTGAATAAAACTCTTTAGTTACCTAATGGGTTTCCTACAAACTTGGATTTTTCAAATCCAAGCAAGGATAGGTAATTTATTATGTCATGTTAATTCCTCTATATCAAGGCTTTCAAATTGTGTATCACCATAGAAATCCATGAGTGACTCAGGGCAAACAAAAACAAGGAATTGACTCAAAAACATTTAATCATTATACCTTAGCCTATATATCTGGGTTCTATGATTTTTTAAAAAAACAAACAAACAACTAAATGGTTCTGCATCTGGAAAAATTGGAAAAACCCTGCTCTGTTTATTGATGTTGCTATTTGCATCGGAACATTTAAATAAGAAGTCAGGAGCTGACAAAGACCAAAATGGAAACCAGAATCAGAGGTCTAAGTAAGTAATTTCTGGCAAACATATTCTTCTAAGGCAAAGTACAAAATTCAAAATACAAAGACATTAAGATTCATCTTTCTGGGACAATCAATGGTTAACCTAATATAACTTAACTAGTAACAGGCTTGTATATTTGCTTAAAATATTCATTGATATTTTTCCCTTCATATTTTTAATAAGTACTCTGTATCTCTATTTATTCTTAGGTACACCAAGCTAAAAATTGTAACTACTTTATTGTGACCAAGCTATTTATAGACAATATTCTACTTTACATTTAAAAGAAGTTAATTGCTTCCTGTCAAACACTTCCTTCTACAGAAAATAAGCATTGAATTGGAATGACTGTCTGTTTGCTTGTTCTAATGACTAATGTAAATTAATATCAAGTCAATACAATTCCCCCAAGATACATGGTTCTCACAGATTTTTCTCTTATTTTTTCTGAATTTGAGAATCTGTTAACTTTTATTCATAAATTGTTACATGTATCTTGAAGCTAATGTAGTCCCTATAATCTTACAAAGAGTTAGACAAATTTGATCATTCCAAAAGGTCACCGGATTGTTGAAATACCATTCATAGACTCAAATACAAACTCAAGTTATTTTCTCAATATATTCTCACTTGAAATATTTATCTTCCTATACCCAGGCTACTGGACTGTTAGTGAATGATTGGCTCAAAGTCAGTCAGTAAATTATCAGGACTGATAATGACAGATCTCCCAGTCATAATACAACTTTATGACTATTAATATGAAATAAAATTCATTGTCATGAATGCATTCCAGAAATACCATATTTTTCTGAGTATAAGATGCACCAGAGTATGAGATGCAGTTTAGTTTTTGGGGAGGAAAATAGGGGGGGGGGGAAATCTGCCGGCCAGGTATTCATTTGGCTTCAATCTGGTCAGCTTCAGCACATTAGTTGCTTGGGGATAAAAAAACAGCTTCTAAAGCATAACTGATCTTTGGAGAGAGAAGCAATGAGAAAAGCAGGCAAACCACGGAGATCGCTTCACCTACTAGCGCCTCGTTAGGGCTGAAAAAAAAACTTCACAGCTGAGAGTCACAGGGAACAGGCAAAGTGCTTCACTGCTAGTGCCTCGTTAGGGCTGAAAAAAACAGCTGAGAGTCAGGGGAGAGCAGGCAAAGCATGGAAGTGGAGATCGCTTCACTTGCTAGCGCCTCATTAGGGCTGAAAAAAAGGCTTCAAAAAAAGCTACATTCAGAGTATAAGACGCACCCAAATTTTCAGCCTCTTTTAGAAGGGAAAAAAGTACTCTAAAAAATACCGTAAATGTCTCTCTGTCTGGTTACCAACACAGAATGTGCTGAATAACACTGCAATTATAAGTTTCACAAACGTTATATGCAATACTAAGTGATAGGCCAAAGATGCATAGTGACATAGACAGCTTCCAACTAAAGAGAGAGAAAAGAAGGCCATGAGTCTTTTTAGAAAAACAGCATATGGATTAATAAATGATTGCATAAGTATATGACCTCCATGTTTCATATTGATCAATATGCATATTTATTGACCAATTATCTCCATCAATATCATCATCATTACAGATAAATTACAAATTATGCTTTTAATGAAAAAATCAACTGTGGGAATAAAAAGACAGTTGTTTAGATTTATATTTTTTTCAAAAAAAAGCTACCATTATTAACTTATTTCTATGTCCTACGTGGTAAAAAAATGCAAAATATATTGTTTTGACATTTTATCAGTGGCAATGGCTTTCCTATTAAGAAAAAGTATGGCTATAATTGAGTAAAGAACATGACATAATAAAAAGACACATTTAATGTCAGCACATTTGATGTTTTGAATAGAAAATAGCATAATAAAAATTAAATTGTCTTCTTAACTACTATGTAATGTACAATAATTGATAGCTAAAGAGCTAATCATTTAAATATAATTATATTTGATTATTGTAATTGCCCCCATATTTTCTGTTCTAGTAGAAGTCTTGTTCACAAAATTGTTATCTTCTTGTAATATAAAATGTTAATTCAAAATTTACAACAGTTTATTCAAGATGAGGTGCTAATTCTTCTTTTGTTGAATCTAAAATAATGCCATGTCAATAAAGACTCCATTTTTATGTTGGTCAAATCTGTGTGCAATGTATTGGCCACTCACAGACACTATTTCTACTAATCAATTCCTTGGGCTAAAATGTAATTTTTCTCTAAAGTTCTAATAATTCATTGTCATAAAGTACATGGTGCTTGGAATAATTTACAGCATTTTAATGCAGCAGATCCCGGATGAGATGAATTTTCCACAGAATAGAGATGAGTTAGCATTTGTCCTTCCCTCTAAAAAGAATCTGAAGGAGAAATTGATAGGAATTGCGCTGATTATTGGCTAAGACTGGACTATCTCAGAAGCAATGCAGCCTGATCAGCTGTAAAAGCAAAATGACATTGCCACATTAATTTATTTCATCTATCCAAAAGAGTCTTCAAGTACTTGAAATGGTCCTGACTCCTGTGTAGAAATTCTATAGGCACAAAAGTCCTGTATAGGTCTGCACAGGTCTTCAGCCCCTCAACTCCTATCACTCCCTGTCAACCAGGACATCAACATAGAACTGTGGAAGTGGTGAGTCACTTTTTAGCTATTTAAAGCTTTGCTTCTTACTGTTACTTACTTACTTACTTACCAAGAGAATGATGAGAAGCATCTCCAAAAATAAATTGCATAGTCTTTTAACCTCTTTGAAGTGCTTTGTTCCACTTTTGCTTCATGAGGTATTTTATCAGAGAAAATTATGTATGCCTCTTACTGGCTTGCTGTAGAATGAAGGCTTATCCTTCTCCATATTGGTGGAGACAGCAGCCAGGAATGGGTTGTGCTCATCTGTTCGGACGAAGGACTGATCCTGTCAAAGTTGTTAAGTCCCACCCTTGTTGCTAGGGGCTCCCAGCTTTTGGCGAAGACAAAGAAACAGACTCAATGTGTTGGAAAAAGGAAAGAAATTAGAGAGGAAGACCAGACTGACAAAGGGTGGGGCTGGCTGCTATCTCTATTCAATGAGAAAGTAAGAACCAACGCCCCTTCTCCGTATTGGTGGAGACAGAAGCCAGGAATGGGACATACCAAAACTTGTTGTCCCAAAACTATGGGTGGGCCCCAGTCTGGTCCAGGGACTCCCCACCAGTATGAACCCATTGCAACACCCTGCAGCCAAATGCAGCCTCAGCTGAGGCATATTGATCCAACTTATAGTGCTTAATAAAGGGTGAAGGGGAAGTCCAGGTTGCCGCCCTGCAGATCTCAAGCAAGGACGCCTGCATGGCCCAAGCTGCCGATGTAGCTGTACTGCAGGTGGAATGTGCATGAGGATGAGGATAGGCCGCAGTAAGGAACGCAGGTCTGTGATGGTCTGACGAATCCACCATCCAATAGTGGATGGAGTAACTCGAGAATCCAAAGAGCTTGGAGTGAATGGAATAAATAACGACTCTGTCCGGCGGAGGCCTGCCCACCTGATGGCGCATTCCACCTACAGCACAGCTACATTGGCAGCTTGGGCTATGCAGATATCCTTGCTTGAGATCTGCAGGGCAGCGACCTGGACTTCCCCTTCACCCTTTTTTAAGCACTATAAGTTGGATCAATTTGCCTCAGCTGAGACTGCATGAAGATTATGAAAGAGGTCTTGTCAAGTCATCTCAATAGCTTTTGGTCCATTAGACTAAATAACAAACAGATTAAACTAATTTTATTTCAAAAAGTAACATTTTGGCTGCATTAACTATGGATTAAAAAAAAAGCTTGCTAAACCCATGGTATATATTAAGACATTACTTAGACAATTCATAGCTTTCTGGCTATGGAATTTGAATTTCTGAATAACCAGTCAAAGATGTGGTTCTTTGTCTTTTCTGTTATGTTGTTATTTGATAAATACCAATTACAATACTTTAATATTACATATTCTGGATGTTTCCTGTGAAAACATCTTGTACAATAATTATTTCTCACAGATTTCATAAATGTCCTTTAAATTTGCTAACTCACTCAAGTTGGCTCAAGAAGAAAACCATTCTTGTTTCTGCTGAGTTGGCTTAATGTTAAGTTAGGGCAACATTTCTAGCCAAGAAATAAATAAAAGAAGAAAAATGTAAGCAGTAGACCATACATTTGTTGCCAGCTCTGGAGTGGTTTCCTCATGTTTGCCTGGTTTTCTGAGTCATCAACAGCATAAGAATTAACTGTTTCTCACTTATTTCTGACATTCAGTTATTCTATGACCGATAATGTCTGGGAAGTTGTTTTCATATATCTGTTCATTTATTGTACATAACATTACTGTTACCTACATTATTCAAAGTCTGTTGTATGAGTAATTTTGGAAAGGACTCTGAAAGAATATAACTATGTTGTTCATTTTCTTTTATGTCCTTTTCCAAAATGTTATTTAGTGCTATTAAAAAGAGATACTAAACAACCTGTGCCCTGTTGGATCATTGTTTCAGAGATATTTCCTAACTTAAACAGGCAAACACAGGCAAAAAAGCAGTGGGAGCAGGATCTCCTTCTTCTCCTGCCCCTCCTTGTTCTCTGCATCTCAGTTGGCAATCTTGTTGTTGATGAGGTTGTGCAGCACTCCCATCAAATGAATCAGGTGAAGCAGATGGTAGTGTGGAGATGGTACCACGCTCTGGCCCCTGCTATCCAAAGTCATCCTCCAGCTCTACTGCACACCGTCCCACAATCTCTTTGCTTGCTGCGTGGCATTGCCATCTCTTGTGTGTGCATTGGGGGTTGGGGCTGAAGACACTGATATTGTGTTTCCCCAAAAAATAAGCCTAATGTGTCTTTTGGAGGGAAAAAAAGTCCGGGCCTTATTTGCAGGGAAACAGTATAACATAAAGTATCAGGCATGGCAATAGCTGTCTAAGTTTCTCATATTTCTTAGTATACCATGCTTGCAGTGATATGTGCTAGATCCCTGAAAAGTAAACTTGCAAGTGATATGCAAATAGAGTTTGAGGCTTTCAAAAAATAATTAGTTTAACAGAATCAGTTTAAACCTTACATAATTGGGGGGAGGATGCTATGAAGTAGCTTCTGTGAGGTATTTATAATTTTAATCTTGGTTCTGCAGCCATTTTTGTTGCTTCTTTATTAAGTTTAACAAACCAAATATTGAATGAACAAACCTGAAGGATATCAGTTTAAAAAGTGCAAGGCTGGAACCCAAATGCTCATAGTAATTATTGCTTTCCTTTCTTCTTTTCTTCCTCTCTCACCCTTAAGAGGAGAATCACACATAAATCTTGACTGTTGATTATCCCTGACCCTTAGATTTCAAATTTTTAAAATATAACTAGGAATAGGAGGGTTTCTATCATTTTAAGTCTTTATGCTTATCCTCAGTTTGGGGAAAGGGGTTTAGATTTCCCAATTTCTGAGGGCCAATATCTGCAAATGTTAGCATCACTTTCAGGTACTATTATTGATCAGTTTAAACCATTAATATTAATACTACTGTCAAGAGGGTCAAGGATTTCAGTCAGATTTTTTTTCTGTCCTATCTAGAAATTCTGGGAATTGAATCTGTAACCTGTAGCATGCAGACTATATGTCTTCCTAATAGAGTACAGCTATTCTCCACATTGATTCCTTTCCTTTTAAAAAATAATGTCTATTGAAATAATGTCATATTAGGACTATGTTCCAAATTGGATAGCATTGTGGGAATGGAATGCACAAACATTTATTACATTCCCACAGAAAAATACCATGTTTTTCCAAAAAGACAACCCACGTTGAAAAGAAGCCCTATCACGTTTTTGAGTGCACACAATCAAATTAAGTCCCACCCACAAAATTAGCCCTAATTAACACCCTACCCACCCCAGACTGCTGAGGGTGGGGCAAGGCACACAGGTAAAAAATAAGCTAGGGTAGGGATGGAGGGGTGGAGCTTCCCTACTTAGCAGTTCTCACATACCCCGATGCCTGCTCACCTTCTTCTGTGGCTGCTTGCTGCCACTCGCACGCATTGCCCAAGCCTCCATTTTGTCTTTAGATGCCTGCCGGAAGCCATCTGCAGCCAATAACAGAGCTCTGGATCAATCCAGAGAAATATTATTGGCTGCAGATGCCTTCCGGCAGGCATCTAAAAGTAAAACGGAGACCGGGGCAATGCATATGAGTGACAGCAAGTTGCCGTAAAAGAAGTGGGCCAGCAGTGGGCTCCTGCTGGGCGGGGCTGTCGGGTGCCATCACCACAAGGTGAGTCAATAATTAGAACCCTCCAAAAAAAAGGCCTAACCATTTTTTCGGGGCTCAAAAGAAAACAAGACCTGGCCTTCTTTTTGAAAAAACATTGTATTGCCAGTATGATGGCAATATTTCTTTTTTTTATCCCCCACTTTAAATACATAGATGAAAATACATAAAATCATTTTTGTCAGACTTATGCAGAATTTATCTCACATCTTTTTCATCCAACTAAAATATCATATATATTCAAAGAGGTACATATGTTTCAGCATGCAGATGGCATTATTCACCTTGTTGAATAAACACAATAGCAAGAGCTTTCTCCCTACCAATTGGCACCCTCTCCTCATAGTCCATGGCAGACTATGCGAAGCTTAAGCATATGTGGCAGTTCTGACAGGTCTATTGCATCCTGATCAAGTGATTAAACTAGATTATTGTGTTCTGTGTTGGAAGATTGGTATAAACAACAATGCTCCACTAAAAGTAATAGTATAACAGTCTATTCCAGCCATTTCCTGCTGTTGTTAATGTCTCAGATCTCAGCGGAAGAGTGCTGATGTTCCAGTCACCTGGGCTGCTTCCATTTAGTTCCAAACAGATTTATGAGATTGAGACTCTAGATTGTTATTATTTAAATAAACAAGAGAGTACAGTACTGATTTCAAGATTAATACCACAAATCTAAAGCATAATTAGGATGGGTTTGGAAATAGTGCCAGCATTGTGATCCTTTGGATGGAAATCAAATTTAGTACCCTTTTGCTCCCATGAAGCACAATGCTGGCTGGAATTTTCAGATAATTTCCCATAGAGAGTATAGCATTTGCCTTGGCCTAATCCATCATTTATTAGGGTTTTCTCTATTTTCACACCTTGCTAGTACATGGGAAGCTTTGAATGACACCAATATTTTCAGGAAACAGCCTTTCCAATTCCTAAAGAATCGGTTTTGAATGGCTGATTGAACGTTTTTATCAGAAAAAGCATGTCAGCTCGAGAAAGGCTCAGTAAAAGGAGTAGTTCTAGAAAAAGGCTTGTAGTTTTCTCACTTTTTCTAAATAGATAAAAGCAAAAATAGCCACTAAATATTTATGGTGCTGTTAATCAGACAGGTGGATTGTCATATAATATTCTTACTGAGGCTTATAAATTCTAACATATCTAGCTGATTTTTTTCTGTCTCAAGTTATATCCTAGTGAGAAATTTTTAAGGAACTTTTTGGTCTAGTATCACTCTCTAAAAATATCAGTTTATGGTAGAAAAGCCACAAATGAAATGGAAGTTTATTCTTATTGCCACTGATATAAAATTCAGAAACAGAATAATAACTCAGTATAAATCCATAACACAACTGTTCTGTGACAGTGGAGTCAAACCCTCTTTATAGTTTCAGCTTACAATAAAAAGACTAGTAGTGTTTGAAAATAAATATGCACAACAAACTTTGCTTTTCAACGGGGTTACAAGTTTAGTATTAGAAATGAAACCTTGTTTAAGAATAAAAGGGAAAACTGGTTCTTCCTTTCATACAATTTTTTTTTAGAATATATCACTGTAGACAGACAAACAGACAGACAAAAAGATAGATCTCTGGTATCTTGTTTCTCTTCAACTCTATGTTTTAAGTGGGATTTCTATTTATTTTAAGGCAATTTAATCAATTATTTAAATATTTCATGTTTAAATGTGTCTTCACTTTCTTTTTTTAACCTACCAAGGAGAGAGAAATATCATATATAAGGATAATATAAGATCACAACAACATGATCATTGCGCTCCCTTGTTCCATCTAATTCAGCAGTCCATTCTCACAGTAGCTAACCAACCTCACAAAGAAGTTCACTAGCTTCTCAGCAGATGGCCTTCAGAGCAGGGGTGAAATCTAAATTTTGTTACTACCGGTTCTGTGGGCGTGGCTTGGTGGGCGTGGCAGGGGAAGGAT
>JANHFM010002083.1:192184-204264 GCA_032468115.1 Grayia smithii
AATTTTGAGTAGTTCAGAGAACCAGCAAATACCACCTCTGGCTGGCCCCAGAGTGGGGTGGAAATGGAGATTTTGCAGTATCCTTTACCCAGGAGGGGAGGGAATGGAGATTTTGCAGTATCCTTTCCCTGGGGTAGGGTGGGAATGGATATTTTGCAATATCCTTCCCTTGCCATGCCCACCAAGCCACACTCACAGAACCGGTAGGGAAAAAAATTGGATTTCACCCCTGGTCTTTTCCCTGTACATCAAGGGATTTTATGGGCCACATGCCTGATGTTCAAAATATTCTCCTCTTCATATGTAATGTATTTCCAGCATTTATTATTTTTTCAATGTAAGACGGAACTCGCTATATTGCTGTTTAAGTTTTAAGTTTCAGCTTTAAGGAAAAGTAGTATATGCCATCATAATTTTAATTTTCATACCAAGCAGACAGTGGCAGCTGGGAAGCAATATGTAAGATAGATTTGCCTCTTGTATGAAACTGCAAGTGGAGTGGGGAAGTCCTCATGTTTTTATAACTGTTCCTTGAAATCTGTATTTCTCTTCTTCCTGATAAAATTTAATCTTTTTTCCTTACTGATTTTACATAAACTCTGCTAAATACATGTGGAATTGCACAACGTTCACTAAGAGAAGCTTAAATAACATCTGTTTAAAAACCTTGTTACTAAAATATCTCAAGCATTCATCAGAATACTAAGCCAGTCTCATTAAAAATGAATTATTCTCATTTTATTGAATTCATTTGAGATATATAAACAAAAATGGTTAGAATAAACAAGGGAATGAACAGTAGTGGTTAAAATGATGGTGCCGTTATTTTTTTAAAAAAATGAGTGGTTTAATTCTCAGTTTTTATTCATGAAGGACACAGCACAGTGTTTCACCATATTTTTTCCACTTATCTAAAGATCATTAGGTTCCATACTTCTTTGCAAATGAAAAGTATTTCGATTTATGTTAAGGATGAAGTTCTTTCAGTTCATAAAAGAAACAGCATCAATAAATATTGTGTCAAAATTACCATTTAATGCTATAAAATTGCACACCTGATATGTATTTTTAAATTCAATTTAAACCCATGGGACTAGTTTTGCAAACTCTCATCTGAAACTGAAAACTATAGCAACTTATCATCTGAAAAAGACTTATAGCTGAATAACAAAGTTATTTTGCTTAGAGTGTAACATTTTTTATACAGGTAGTCCTCGACTTACAACAGTTCATTTATAACGGCACTGAAAAATGTGATTTCTGACTGTTTTTCACAGTTACAAACTGTGATCATGTGGTCAAAATGATCATGTAGTCAAAATTCAGATGCTTGGCAACTGGTTCATAATTATGATCTTGCTGTGTCCCAAGGTTATGTGATCATCTTTTGTGACCTTCTCAATAGCAAAGTCAATGGTGAAGCCAGGTTCACTTAACAACTGGGTTACTAACTTATCAACAGCCGTGATTCACTTAACAGCTGTGGCAAGAAAGGTCATAAAAGAGCAAAACGCATTTAACAAATGTCTCACTTAACAACAAAAATTTTGGGCTCAGTTGTGGTCGTAAGTTGTTGGCTACCTGTATTTGGAGTCCTTTGGGAGTTGGGCGGCATATAAGTTTAATTAATAAATAATTAATTAATTAATACCATCTCTATTGATGATATATATAGTCTGCCATCTAAAACTAACTCTGGGTAGCATACAAAATGACTAAAACGGTGAATAAATACAGAAAACCAGTAATTTATGAAAAAAATATGAAAAAACATTTAAAACTATAAAAACAAAACAAAACAAAAAATAACCATCAAAGGGATGTTAATAATAATGGAAACACTTCACAAACTTCTCCATTTCCTGGGGTTTCCAGTTTGGTGGCATAACCTTCAGAAGCTTAGAACTGATGAAAGCAACTTCACCAATAGGTAAAAAAATGCAGCAAATAATTACTAATTATGAATGTTGTATAATATTAAACCTCCATGAATTAATGATGACAGTGTATCTATTAATTACATCTATGAAATTATATTTTTTATCAATATTTTGGAATAGTGATAATGTTGGTGTTTATATATATATAAACTTTGTGTCTTATTACCTTAAAATAAGTTGTAAATAATTATGTCAGAAATCTTGAAACATTTTGAACACAGATCTGGAGTACCAGATCTGGGTCTCAAAAGAACAAGTTCTAGATGGCAGTACTGTAATTTTTTCTGAAGTTTCTTACTATCATCTAGAATTTTCCATTATAGAACTGATAGATCTTTTCTAATTTTGAAAATGAATAGTATACTTCACTACAAAATGGTTCCATGCACATGTGGAATTCCAAAAAATTCAGACAAATCAGCCATTAATAGACGCATATAATGAAATAAACATATAGACATATAGATGAAATAAACCATATTTACACACCATTCAAAAGAGGCAAATAAAAAGGTTAAGAAAGAAACAAAGAAAAAAGATCTGCAACAGCCAATATCCCAGATAAGCAGGAATTAACTGCAGACAAATACTGAAGCAGAAAGCAATACCCTAATCAAGGAGGGAACTACATGCTCAACAACACTGGCAGGGCAAATGTTGTAAGTACTGTAAATAATCAGGGACCAATATCCAGTAAATAACAATCATTTGCACTGATTGTTATTTACTTGGATTAATAAAAAGTCTACAGGCAAACAAACAAACTCAGAGATCACCAAGGACTCCACAGTTCACCCCTAAGCAACATATATTCTCTTCTATTGGAATTTAAAAAGTGTTGATGAATTCCTGATATAAAGTGCCAGTAAAAGAAGGCCAGACTCTTCAAAGGGGACATAAATAGACCAACAGTTTTCAGTAATTAGCTTTAAGAGAGAGGACAAGATAAGTCTTTTAGTGCTATTAAATGATTCTAGCTTTTCAAGATTTGTGCAATCAATATATATTTTAATAGGACCTACAGATAAAACAAATCAGTTTAAGCATCCATGAGATAAATTTACAGAATGTATTGCCTGCCTGTCCTCTTGCCTATCTTTCTCAAAACATACACAAAGAGAATGCATTATTTTGTTCACTTACGTAATTTCTAAGCTGGCTTTATTCTAGTTTATAGATAAAACAATAATGTACCAGGTGAGTAACCTTTAAGGAAGTGCTTTAGCTTCTGAAGGAAACAGAGGTGTGTGTAGGGAATTGTCAAAAAAGACAAATATGGTGGAATACAGCAGTGCAATCAAAGCGCTGCCAAGACACACATTAAAAAAAACTTCAATTGTATTATCTTGAGTCCCAAGAAAGGTGATCGGGGGTGTTTGGGTTCAACAGAAGGGTGCACAGTTCGTGTGGGGAGGTGCTACAGAACATGTGAACTAATGGTGGCTGTGGATTGGTCAGCAGGAATTGTAAACTGACATTACAAAGCATGGGCTATAGGGGGTATGGGCTGTCAGTGGTCATGGCCAGGTGAGGGAAACATGGGTAGGTGGGAGTTGCTACAGGGTGCTCCCTGACATCTCAAACTTTAAAGTGGGGGTTACATGGAGGGGTGAGTATTGGAAGTGGCATACAGAAGAGACCTTTAAGACCTTTCCTGTCAGCTTTCCCATTGATTTTGCTTGGGAGAAGCTGGCAGAGAAACTTCATGGACATACCTTTATAGGTTTTGTGGGCTTTCTTGCTTTCATTTTTTTACCTCAGTCTTGCTTATATGCATGACATTTCCTGGAGAGATCCTATGAAAATGTTAACCAGGCCAATATATTTAGCTTCCAAAGACAAGATTGGCTAGGTGCACCCAGTTAATTTCATTACCTAAATCAGATTCCCATCATGTCTCACATCCAGTAGAGTTGTGTTATATGGCAGATAGAGTCATTCCAGGAAATACATACATAGATTGAATCCTTATAGAAATTTCAGAGAAAAAAATGAGAATATCTTACTCTTACTCCAAACATACCTTCAAAAGAATTTATTTCATATTTTGCCTGAATATATCCCAAAATGAAGAGTATTGCAACTGTATTTATTGATGATTACTTCCTTAATCTGGGGAAAATATTTGGTATAACCATGGATTAGATTTCATTTAAAAATAAACATAACAAAATGACACTCAGCATAATAGCCTCAGAAATGAAACAGAAGAAGAGCTGTCTTTGATAGCAGTAAATTAAAAAAAGTATTTAATCCACTTAACCTCTGAAAATCAGTTGAAAGAGGATTTAATATGTCTATTACTTTAATTAAAGTCTCTCTTTCTGCTATAAATTTCACTTCAGTGATGTGAGCAATTGTAAGTAAAGAAGTTCAGAGTCTTGTCCTGGAAGAATAAAGTCAATCTGCTGTGAGAACGAAAGGAATGTTCTGTCTCCAAAATGCAACTACTGTAGTTATAGTGTACCTGAGTTCTTTAAAAAAGAAATCACCTCTCCTTTGATATTTACTGTAGGTTCACAGTTCAATAGAACTTTAAAAAAAAATTCAAATGCAAACGTTACAATATAAATTAGTTATACTGTACTGTAAAAACAGTGTCTGCTAAGCAAGGTTGTCTAAAACGTTTGCATGCTAGCATGTACGTTTATTACTGAGCATGACTCAAAAGCTCTCTTTAAAGGCTGTTTCTTGCCTTTAGATGTCAATGCTATTACCAGAAGCCTAAATAATCCTTTTTAATATAAAATGTGAGATTGGTAAATTTTAACAATTTCACTGATCATTCACCACAATCTCAGCTTTCCTCATAATTAGGATGTCAGAATGGAAGGAGAAAAAATTATCTTTGGCTTTTTTAACTTCCTGACATCTCTATCACTAAATGAATATTGGGATAATGAATACAATGTTCCTGACGGCAGTAAAACATTTGGAGCAGTTTGTTTTTTCATTCGTTTTGTTTTGATTTAAAGAAAGACAATTTTCTGTTTTGAGGAACTATCAATTCTTACATAGATATACTTAGTTTCTATTTCTATAGAGTTTTTAATTAAAATATTTTCATGTTTCCAAATACATTTTAGTTAAACTGTGTCCTCTAGCTCCTTTCTAAAGGAGCTAGAGGACACATATTATATGTTAAACTTCCCAAATGTAGTACCCAATCTTGATCAACAATCTTGATCAACAATGTCTACTTGTTGAATTTTATTTAGTTTCCATAAAATCAAGCAATATTTAATATGTCACATTAAAGTAAATGTTACATATTTCAATATCTACATTACATAAATTTCAGAAAGGACTGTTGTATTTGATTTTTTTACCTGTTTATAAAAAAAATAGCTAAATTATTTTTGTGAAGATTAAGCCAGAGGAACCTTTAGAATTTGGTTAGTCTAGAACTTAACACATAGCTAACAGTTGTTTATATACTTATCAGAGGAAGCCAAGGTTCCAAATTGCTGAACAGATAAACTGCTTTTGAAATTAATCAGTGGCTTGCTTCTTTGGCAGTGAAGGATGCATGCTAGAATTGATTGATTAATGAAAACTCTTTTCAGCAGCTGGGATTGAGTAGATGTCACCATTTCTAGATAAATGATTGAAATGAGGATGACAGCACTGGCTTGTTTGTAAAAGTTTATAAAAGTTACCAGTATACATCAAGATTTAACAAGCTTCTGACATTTATTCTAATTACATGCAATTGGGAATAATATGATTGTGAATTTTATTCATAGGACAAATAATAGCATTAAAATTAAAATGTAGATGCTGTTATCTTTAAAGCTATTTTGGAATTTATAAAATTAGAGTTTTATCATTGTCTCTTCTTTTCTTTTTGCTACAATTTTCCTATGCAACATTAGGAGACAAAATAGTTGTTTTAGTTCTAAAAGTGTTCTCATATAAATATTTATGTATATGTATAATGTTTATTTGAAAAAAAATTAATAGCACTCCTTGAAATTTGAACAACCAGTTTTATTTTTCATAAGCACAAGTCACCCTTTTGTGATCTATCCATATTCTTGTAACCTGACAAAGCACAAAAGAAGGAAGGAAGGAAGGAAGGAAGGAAGGAAGGAAGGAAGGAAGGAAGGAAGGAAGGAAGGAAGGATCATTTGTTTTAATAGGAGACATACTGTATTGGTGTTTTATAAAAGGGACTGATAACATCCATTTTATTGTTGTTCTTTTTATCTTGTGCTGGTCCAGCAAGTTGAACCCTTTTCATGTGTCTGTCTTAGTTCTTGTTTTCATTTCAACAATCAAATTGATGACAGAAGGGCACCAAAGAGAAAGAAAACAATGAGAAAAGTGTAAACACTGTAGGCTACTATTGTCAAATTGATATTCTGCAACCATATAGTTGCTGAATAGGACAAACTTATTTCTGAATTTTTAAGTTTAATTTTTTTTTTTAATTTCTGTTTCGCCTTTATTATTGTTACAAATACTTTGAGGAGGCAAGCATATCCAACACACCTTTTTTCTTCTATTTTTCCCAGAACAATAACAACAACCCTATGAAGTAGTTTGCTTTGGGCTGAGAGAGAGTGACATTCACTCAGTTGTTTTTCATGGCTTGTAGTCATGGCAGGACTTGTATTGATGGTCTCCCGCTTTCTAGTCAGGTGCCTTAACCACTAAACCAAACTGGTTCCCAATTGCATAGAATAAGTGGTAACCCTTTTTGCTACGAGGTATAGAGAAAACTAATTGTTCCTTATAAATTGTAAAGAATTGATGGGAGGTCAATTTAAAAGAGAGGGAGAAAACACCTGCCTCTTGAGAAAATGGAGTGCACATTCACTTACCCGCTGCTCACGCCGCCTTTTCTGGACCCAGTTCAGAATGGCTGCAGGCTCAGTAGTGGGATGGGACCTGGGGGTTGAGGACCCCTGGTCTAGTGGAACCATGAACAGTTCCTATATACAAAATACTATTGACATAAGTATGAAATGTAAGTAAATGATGAACCTTCCCATTTAGATTTCACTTTGACTAATGCAAAGCAAGAACTTGCTCATAAACAGTTTTTTTGCTTTGCTTTGTTGCTTTGAAAATAGAAAAAACATTAAACACTTAAAAAACAATACTCGTATCAAATTTCAACTATGACAGTGGTTTTAATTCTTCTATCAAATAAAAATTGCTTCCATCGTCATCATATCTTATAGTCCTATATCCAAAATGAAATTATTCATCAGAGTATTAGAGAGAGTACTGACATATTGCCATGATAGATGGCAGATAAATAGATTTGCTTTACTTGCATGGAATAATGTAAGCATTCTTGTGTCAAAACTGGATTTGGTTATGCTTAAAAATAAAGGTAAAGGTTCCCGTCACACATATGTGCTAATTGGTCCCGACTCTAGGGGGCAGTGCTTATCTCCGTTTCAAAGCCAAAGAGCCAGCGCTGTCCAAAGACGTCTCGGTGGTCATGTGGCCAGCATGACTAAATGCCAAAGGCGCACGGAACGCTGTTACCTTCCCACCAAAGGTGATCCCTATTTTTCTACTTGCACTTTTTATGTGCTTTTGAACTGCTGGGTTGACAGAAGCTGGGACAAGGAACGGGAGCTCACCCTGTTACGTGGCACTAAGGATTCAAACCGCTGAACTACTGACCTTTAGATCGACAAGCTCAACATCTTAGCCACTGAGCCACCGCATCCCTTTTTGGTTATGCTTAGGGAATCCTAAACTATAGTAGAATCCTACTAAAACTGTCTTTACTTTTAGCAGAGAATGTTAGGTATTACAGAATAAAGCTAGGAAGTGTAACCTGTCTTCACTTCTGCTTTGTTAAAAAGCAGTATGTGATAAATCCTAATTAACCAAAGCCATGAAGGGTTGCAGAGGTCAGCACATATGGTCCATTTAGAAAATGATGATAGCTATAAAAGAGGGCTACAGATGGCCACATGGAATGTAAAAATGTAAATGCCTAAAGAAAACTTGAATGAAGGGAGAGAATGAAAAAGATAAGTATGTTCTGTATCTGTGGAACTAAAAAAACCTGAAAGAATAATAAATCTGAATGAAGGTGATTTTATTTTGTTGAATTAAATTGATAAATATATGCAAATTCATGTACATTGATTTAAATTAATATTGTATGTTGAATTACTGATGAAAGACATTATGGAAACTGCTAGGAATACAGTAAATGTTTTTGTTTTACAAAATACAGTAAATGTCATGGAGTCCAATGAAAGTTATTAATGAAATATTTAAAAAGACAGTTGGCAGGAAGATCAAAGGAAATAAACTGTGGATATAAAATGCATTTAAAAGAATGTTTGCTGCAAAAAAACCTGAAAAGGAAATATATATATATATAAAGTTATATATGAAAGTAGTGAATGCAAGGAAGAATTTATGGACAGGTATAGTGGATTACATCTGTGCAAATAAATGTATTATTTCACCAGTAATTTGAATACAATAAACAACCTATCAATGTAGTCTTTGTCTGACTTTAATTTTAATGTGATATTCCAATCCCTATAATATTTAATAAAAGAAACTCATCAAAATCAAACCAATTTGATTAGCTGAAATTTGAACACACACACACATATAAGAAGGTAATATAATGTGTTGACTATTAAAACATTTAGCTAAATTTGTAAAAATTATATTGTATTAAGTCAAATATTATACCAAGAAGTTTCCAAAGAAACTACAAAGTTTACAAAGAACTTACAAAGTCTACAAAGAACAATTTCAGTTTTTTCTGATACCTCAGAGAAATAACAAGTTTAGTCAACAAGAACATATTAGTGTTCCATACTAGTGTTCCAGATGAAATACAATATTACAATGTAGATTAAAATATTTTTTAAGTTTGTACAGAAAAGTGAAGATTGAAAAAATGTCTTTTTCTATCAAGATGTACAATGTGTTTCTGGAAACAATGCTTTTGGTGGTTCCACATGAACATTTTAAACCTGTCTACACATTAATTTAATTTAATAAGTTTTATGAAAGTAGTAAAATACACAATGTTCCTTGCTAAAGTTACTTTTTGTCTATAGTACACTATTAAAAGTTTTAAGTTTCCTAAATTTAAAGATATAGAGCATATTTGTTAATCCTTGTCAAGCCCAAACCCAGGGACAACAAAGCAAAATCCAGTTAAATTCAATCTGTCATTTGCTTACCCAAATAGACAGAATCTTTCCAAACTAAAATTATAACCTTCTAATTACAGCATATATCCTGAGAGATTCTACGATGTAGCTATCCTGAACCTCTTCCCCCTACGATCTACTCCATCCAGCTCAGCACTGCACAGTCTCTTAATCTTGGTCTCTATCTGGGAAGCTGTGTTGCAATAATTCTTCCCCAGTGCTTCTACAGAAGCACATTCCATCACAATCTTGTATGGGAATGCAAAAAATATTGAACTCTTACCCTTGTGAGCTTATCTTGAGAGTAATTACAGCCTTGGCAAATTCTTTGTTCTAATCACAGTAGGAATTCTATTACTTTTCCAGCACTAAAATCAGTTAGATATACCTGATCATTATTGGACAGAAAATTAAATTTGATATTTTCTGTCCTGAGAATTTAACATTGGTGAAATTCTTATTAAAAATGGCTGGTAACATGAACTAAGAAGAAAATTTCATCCTCACATATTCAGCTGTTGAATAATGGTATTTCTAAAACTTTTCAGATTTTATAAAAGGAATACAATTTACCAGAAAAGACTGAATGGGACATAGCTAAAATATTTGTATTAATTCTTTGGCCTCTCAATAGCTCCAGTGTTGCTGAATGTGTTGGAGAAAGGTTGACTGAACCTAAACTAACGATTTATTTTTAACAAAAATTAACCAAAAAAATTCCCCCATATTTGGAAAATATATAAGGAGTTTGGAATAGACATAGAGTACCTACATGCATAATCTAAGCCTACTGGTTTTAAAAGCTTAGAAATTTCAAAGTGTTGGTTTTCTTTCTGTTGTGTGTCACAGATGAAATAAATTTTCAGGAACCTTTATATATGCATTATAATTGTGACAAATGATAATGCCTTAGACATCTGTTTTATGCCTTCAAAGCTTCAAAGGTAGTTTAAACTTAATGTTATCAGTTTGTTAAATTATATCTCAGAAATCTGTTATCATTCAGTCTATGATAAACTTTGGATGTAATGAACTTCGATTGTGTATAAAAACCTATATATTGTGGGAAAATATCTGTTTCCCTGACGATGAACATTAGTCTTTGATTTAGCTTTGTAACAAAAGAGAAGCAATATGATTTTATATTAATCAATTGTTTAGAAATTGAATCCTATGTTGAACAAAAATGAAAATATATGCTTTTAATTGATTTGTGTACTTGTTTAGATGGGGATAGTATTTTTAGTTTGTTTGTTTTTTTTCATTTCATTTAGTAGGGAAATGTTTAAAAAATTATCCCTGATTCCCCATTTCCTATTGTATTCTTTTCTATATTTTATAGGGCTTTTTTACCTTCTTCTTTTGTCTTGACTTTATGGTTTATTTTCTAGATCAGGGGTCTGCAACCTTAAACATTTAAAGAGCCATTTGGACCCGTTTCCCACAGAAAAGAAAACATCGGGAGCCACAAAACCCTTCCCGTGCCTGACTATTTCTTGAGAGGCCACAAAGTTGAATTAAATATTCTGTTTTCTTCTGAAACTTTTCTTTTCTTGGATTTATCCAGGGTTGGCCTACCGGGGGTTGAAAAGCTCAATAAATCGTGTGCTGATGGGTGTCTCACATTGGCGGTTGTGATGCCTATTTTGAGCGACAGGGGAGCCGCAGCAGAGGGGTGAAAGAGCCACATGCGGCTCCAGAGCCGCAAGTTGCTGACCCCTGCCATAGTTGGTTACTCCCAACTTTTTATTAGCGAGAGACTGAACGATCCTGAACGGCTGAATGGAGTAGAGCTTTGCACAATGAAATCGGTTTGGGGTTGAATTCCTCTTGTAATATCACATTCCTTGTTTTTTCCCCCTACTTGCTAGAATTCTTCCGATGGGGGTAGGAGTGGAAGCGAAAGCAGGATCAATGCCTTACCTGACATCTCTCTGGTAAGAGAAGATCATCTCAAGCAGGGGTGGGCTTCTAAAATTTTAGCAAGATCCAGGGAAAAGACCATGGGGTCCTTGATGCTCTCTGAGCTCGGTGGGTTTTCTTGCAGACGTTCCATGACCCAACTTGATAACTTCATCAGTACTAGAAGGGAATTTGTGAAAAGGAGGAGGAAGAGGAGAAGGGGGAGGAGGAGGACTGCAGGATCCATGGTGCTTTCTGAGCTTGTAGTTTTCTTGCAGACATTTCATTACCAAACTAGGTAACATCATCAGCGCTAAAAGGAAGCAGGGTTTGTGGAGGAGGAGGAGGAGGAGGAGGAGGAGGAAAAGAAGGAGGATTGTGGGGTCCTTGATGTACTCTGAGCTTGCTTGTTTTCTTGCAGACATTTCATTACCCAACTAGGTAACATCATCAGTGCTAAGGATTCTTTATGCAATGTCTTTAAGCAGTGACTAAATTCACAGTCTGAACCACAGTTACTCCTTGGCTGGAGCTTAAATATGTAGCGCGGTTGTATGACCAGTATCCATCTAAGTACGGTAGTTCACATTCAACTGAATCCATGCTTGTTTCCGGCGGAGTCCTTCCCTCATCCACCCTTGACGTCTCCCTCAGAATGGAAGGATGGCCCTCAGCCTGGAACAAGCTGGCCTTCTCCTGCTCTTACGGCCATGTCTGAATCTTCTTTCCTCTGTTTCTTCCTGTTTAGGACGATGTCTCTTCTTTCTATGAAGAACTTCCAACTTTGAGGCCCTCACCTCCTGCTCTTTCCCCTCAGTCGCGGGCAAATTCTTCAGACCAAGCGCACAAATCCGGTTTGGGATCTTCTGAATCTTCCCAGTCGGGGCTGTTCTTCATGGCTCCTCAAAGCCCCATGCCACCATCTTCCAGCTTCTCCGAGAAGGACACCCACAGCCTGGCTTCCACTTCCACCACCGGCTCTTCTATGGAGGACTTGGCCTCCAGCTCCATCTACGCGTCCATTTCTCCAGCGACTCGCCTTTCGAGGAAGCCCGCGGAGGCCCGATTGTTGACGCTCAACCAGCAC
>JANHFM010002084.1:1986-12756 GCA_032468115.1 Grayia smithii
GTCCAGGAAGAGGAGCTTCAGCCTAGACAATGGTCAGACAAAGAGATATCTCAGCCCACTGAAGAACAGGAAGGCATCTCAGAAGGGACCCTCCTTAGTTCTCTGGAAAGTGAAGGCAAGGGAGGAGTACTCTCACACTTGCAAAACTCTGTTACTGTAACCTTACAATAATAGTAATGTTAAGACTCATGTTTGGGTTTTTTATCTAGACTACCTTAAAGTGATAAAGCAGGATCCAGCCAAGACAGCATGTTTCCACCCATCTTCTTTATTAATCAATATTCAGAAGCCTCTGGCCTTTGTTGCTACAACCAGAGCTATTAAAACTAGCAGCCACCAAAAGCTGCCTCCTGAATTAGTGTGCTCGGTGCCTTTTAAATTTTTGGATGTACAAAAATATTTCTCAAACTCAGAAGCTTTAAGGCTTAACTTCAACCTCCAGAATTCTCCAGCCAGACTAGAGAATTTAAACCACAGAAGTGAACTAGAGATTAGCTTCCCTAACATGTTTTCAGAGGACAATCTCTGGTTGCAGAGGAAGGAAGTTTAACAAAACCTATCCCAGGGATCGGCAACCTTAAACACTCAGAGCCACTTGGACCCATTTCCTACAGAAAAAAAACACACCGGGAGCCACAAAACCTGGGTGGGCGTAGCCAACTCGATGTCACACACTCCCACCCAGTCACATACTAGCCACGCCTACTCAGCCACAAAACCATTCTCTATGTTTCTCTCCCATCTCTGTATCTGTGTCTGACCCTATCTTCCCTTCTCTCCCCGTCTGTGTCTTTCTCCCTCTTCCCCCCTCATCCCCTCTCTATGTATCACTCTGTATCTCTCTCTGTGTGTGTGTGTGTGTGTGTGTGTGTGTGTGTGTGTGTATATAAGAGATTCTCTCTCCCCACTCCCTTCGGGAAACTGTCCTCCTCCTCCCCTCTCCTCTACCCTTGGCCGGCTGTGGCTGAGCCAGAAGCGTGTGCACGTATGGGGAGATCCTCCTCAAGCAAGCACCAAAGTGCAGCAAAGGCGTGTGCGGGGTGGGCGGCTGCTCACTTAGGAGGGTCTTAACAGGAAGCGGCTTCTCTCCTGCACTAATGCTCTGGCCATTGCTCTTCGACTGAGTGCAGAGGGTGCAAACTCCAGGCCGTAGCGGCAAGAAACAAAGGCTGCTTTTTACATGCAAATGTAGCGTGAAGGCAGGCACAGGGCAGCTTCGCTCCTGCACGCTCTGACGACTCTCTTCCTCTCTTGAGAGTCGGGAGTGTGAGCCCACGTGGGGAGACCCTCCTCAAGTGAGCGCCAAAGCTCAGGAAAGGTGCGCACTGGGTGGGCAGCCCCACCCGGCCTGGGGATCACACGAGAAGCAGTGGGGGAGGAGATTGCAGGAGTGAAGCAGCCCTGTACCTGTCTTCATGCCATATTTGTGTGTAAGGCAGGCTTTGCTTCCTGCCGCTTCGGGCTGGAGTCCAAAGAAGAAATAAGAGGGGTGAGGGGCGGGGCCAACCAGTGATGGGACAGGGAGCTGCAGCAGAGGGTCCAAAGAGCCACAGGTTGACGACCCCTGACCTATCCCAACCAATTCCAGTGTGTTGGAATTCAACTCACTTCTCTAAGGCTATATTAGTCAGGAAATATGGGAGTTGAAGTCCAAAAGACTGGTATATGTAATTGCTGGGAAAAAATCGTAACCACTTGCTGCTAGCAAAATGTTCTCAGTCCTTCAGATCAACATTTGAAATACCACTTCAACTGATGTTGTTTCATATACCTCCCATCCATCAGCTTCATTGAATTCCTTCCTCTGAGTGGATTTAACAAACTCATCCAGGGTCACCAGCCGATCCTTATTAAGATCCACCTTCAGGAGAACAAGTGGAGAAAAGAAAATGTAATTGCTTCCTTCCTTTTGTATTTTCCCTATCAAGGCTAGTAGATTTTGAGAAGGATTCATTCCATTTCCCTGCTTGCTTTGGGTTATAATTCAACTGCAGGGGACATTCCCTTTTTCAAAGCCCAGACTGGGGTGTTTTACTAACTACAACCAAGGGCTGTTGCAGTATTTAGAATGTATGTTTTCTTTTTACAAAAAGAATAATAGCTAGAAGTAAACACAGACTTATGTTACACTCAGGATTATATCTAAACAAATCCAACATTGAAAGTATAATAGTCATGCTGGATTGAGCAAAGCCCTATCTATTATCCTATTTTCATAGTAGTTGAACATGTAGCTATGAGGTAGCTAAGTATATATCATGCCAAGATATAATTAGCTTTCACTTACATTGTAGGAGTCAGAGACTCCAATTTGGAAATCATGATTTATATTTTAGCTCACTTTACAAAAACGAGACATATTGATTTATCAGTTAATAGGATGTGTGAACAGTTTTTCTGAAGCAGAATGTGAATTAAATTGGGGATTGTCCCAAAGGTGCTTTTTTCAAAGGACTTTAGTTTTTTCTTTGAAGACGTTTCACTTCTTTAGCTCTGACAGGAGAGTGGGGAATGGAAGGATTTATATTCCTTACAGACAGCTGGTCATTTGCAACCTTTTAGAAGGTCGTTGAAGCACTTGGAGGTTTATCTATATTCTCAGGATCACCTAAGTAGTGCTCCTAGTTCCTATAGTCTGCAATTTTTCTCTGGAAATCCATTCCTACTCCCATTCCTACTCCAAGTGTGTTCATCCCAAATTGTATAACTAAAAGTCTGTAGAGATTCTCAGTCATCCAGGTCATGGTTGTCCCAAAGGTACTTTTTCAGGAGGCAACTGGATTTTCATCCTGCAGCCAAGAAGGCTCCATACCCATTTGCACCACTCAGATGACCCTTAGGACACAGACAAACCTTCAAGTGGCCTCAATGGCTCTCTAAAAGAATGCAAATGACCATTTGTCTGTAAGGAATATAAATATAAATCCTTCCATTCCCCACTATCTTGTCAGAGCTGAAGAAGCTTCTTGGATGAGAAGTGAAACATCTGCAAAGAAAAAACCAGAAAGTCCTGAAAAAGCACCTTTGAGACAACCATGACCTGGATGACTGAGAATCTCTACAGACTAAACTGGGGATTCTTTAATATCTTTCTTTGATGCAGATTGGAAACTACATTTTGCACACCTCTTGTATCATTTTGGTTGGCACTACTAAGTTATCTGGAAAATAAAAACTGGAATTGACCCAGACATTCCCTGTTAGTTAAAAATTCACTTGTTTGCAATAACCACCATCATTAATGATTAGCCAGATTTTGTTTCAGGGTAGAACATACAGCAGCTGCAGTTAATACATAACAGAAGTGAAATAATTATTCTTCCTGAAGAAAAAGTGAACTGGACTAGGCTAGGGTGGGGGGAATAGCTCTCCTAACTTAGTGTTAAAGTATAACCTATGATCCATTTGAAGACCAAGGGTTTTTTTCGGAAAAAAAATCTCAATAAACTGGTCTCCACTAGTCTTATCGGTATGCAGGGTTAGTTTTCTTTCTGCACAGCTTTGAAAAACAGCCAATGCAGAAAAGATGCCTTTTTTTTGGTCTTTGCAAGCTCTCAAAAATAAAACAAGAAAAGTAAGACAAATCCCTTGTTCTCTTCCCCAGGCAAGGGATCAGACAAGAACAGATTTCAGGAGAGGAGGAAATCTCTTGTTCTACTTATGAACTGATTATCTATCTATCTATCTATCTATCTATCTATCTATCTATCTATCTATCTATCTCCATCCATCCAAAGTCCATCTTGAAGTGGCTACGATTTAGAAATACTGTTCCAATGAGATCTAACTCTCTACAAACTTAATTAGAGAGACAGACACAGAAATAGATAGAATCATTAAGCTTGTAGAGAGTTGGGTCTCCTTGGAATAGTGTTTCTAAATCTTAGCCTTCAAGGAGGACCTCAACTCCCAGAATTCCCCCCTTAGCATATTTACCTTTGATTATACATTGAATGTAATATCACAGCCAGCAATTGCTCTCCTATACATTCCATCAAACATCCCTTCAAACCTGGGATATGGACTAGCATAATGATTTCTGTTCACGCTTCATATTATGATATCCAAATCCTGGTCACTTATGCTAGGACAGCTCTTGACGTCAAAAAGATTTTCTATACTTGAGCTAAACATAAATCATAGTTATAGCCACAATGATCCCATATCCTAAGCCAAAAGGAAATCACATTATGGCTTATCATGTCTGAGGAAGCCCTTTGACCTGGTATAAGATACAAAGTCCATATTGTAAGGTTCTGACTAATTATGAAAAAAGTTGATTGCCACAACACAAACAGGACTCTTTTCTCTATCTGAAATAGGCTAAGAATGAGAAGCCTCTCATTATGATTTTGGGGTCACTCCTAGGAAAAATAAACTAATCCAAAGTTCCTCTAGTATGCCTCAATAAACAACCCAGAACTTCTCAACTATTGATCTCATATAAGTAGTCCTCGACTTGCAGCCTTTATGATGGACCCCAAAAAAGGGGGACTTAGGACCCAGATGACCCAAATTTCCTTTGCCTGTCTTGTACACAAAGACATCCTATCTTCATCCCGCAGTTTGTACACTTACATTCTTCATGACGTGTTCCCGCATGCGCAACCGTTCTTCCTCCATTTCTAACATATCATCCTCCTCATTTCGGGGATCGTAAACCTTGTCCAGCTGCAAAAAGAAAACTCCTTTAGCTGGTGCTCGGCTAGTATGTCGCAACTGTCTTTCCCTAAATTTTACTCTCTGTGCTCCCTGGGAAAGAAGTCCAGGGATTGAACTGCCATTTTTTGTATGCAAAATATACATTCTACCTCTGAGCTGGTAGTCCAGATTGCAAGACTGTTCTGATTTTTTTTTCTGGATCACTAAAGCACATGATTTGTCTAAACTGAAGGACTGTCATATCAGGAAAACTAAGAACTTACCTCCTTAGTGAAAAGTGCCTCCAATTCCTGTTCATCCAGCACACCATCACCGTTGGTGTCTGGGGGAAAAAAAGGGAAGAATGGAAGTGAAGCACATCAAATGTGAACGACTGATTGACTGATCTTTTCTCACACTCAAAACCACATGCCTATTCGAAAGATGTTGGAAGCGGGGCTGAACTTTGTTTGAGCTGGCCCAATATGCTAGAACAAGTATAGGCTGCCAGCTACACTCAAGAGACAAGTAGTCCTCAACTTACAATCACAACTGGGACCAGAACACCTATCACTAAACAATGCAGTCATTAAGTTGCATCTGATTTTACAACTTTTATTGCAGTTGTTGAGCAAATTACAGTCATTAAGCAAAACTGGCTTCCCCCACTGATTCTGTTTGTTGGAAGTTTTCTGGGAAGGTCACAGATGGTAATAACATGACCCCAGGATGCCACAAATTTGTGAATAAATGCCAGTTGCGAAGCACTCAAATTCTGATCACGACCTTTGGGACACAGCAACACTCGTGAGGAGGAGGACTGGACATAAGTCACTTTCCTCAGTACCATTATAATTTCAAATGGTTGTTAAAAGAATGGATCTAAGTCTTGGACTACCTGTATAAGCCAGAATTGCTAAGAATTCTGACATCTCAATTCAGGAGCTATGTACAGGTAGTCCCTCACGTGCAACCACAATTGAGCCCAATATTTCTGCTGCTAAGTGAGACAATTGTTGAATAGAATAACAGAGTTGGAAGGGACCTTGGATGTCTTCTAGTCCAACCCCCTGTTCAGGTAAGAAACCCTATATCATTTCAGACAAATGGTTGTCCAATCTCTTCACAACTTCTGGAGGCAAACTGTTCCACTGATTAATTATTCTCATTGTCAGGAAAGTTTTCCTTAGTTCTGGGTTGCTTCTCCCCTTGATCAGTTTCCATCCATTGCTTTTTGTTCTGCCTTCAGATGCTTTTGAGAATAGGTTGACCCCCTCGAGTGTTGCCCCATTTTACAGCCTTTCTTGCTACAGTTGTTAAGTGAATCACTGCAGTTGTTAAGTCAGTAACATGGGTGTTAAGCAAATCTGGGCTTCCCCAAAAGGTGATCACATGACCCTAGGACACTGCAACCGTCAGGATATATGAGCCAGTTGCCAAGCATCCAAATTTTGATCATGTGGCCATAGGGATGCTGCAATGATTGTGTGAAAATTGGTCATAAGTCATTTTTTTCAATGCCATTGTTAAGTCTGAATGGTCACTAAACAAAAGGTTGTAAGTTGAGGACTACCTGTAAAGTATATGCTTAGGCTGCTAGTTCTTTCTACTTAGATCCTACCTACCAGGAAAATATATTCATTAATGTGGGGAAAAAGCTTCCTATTACATCAGAAATCGAGACTGTGAATTGGCTACTCCTTTTGTAATCAATATTCTGAAATTAGAGCTTAAGATCATTTATGTCTCACAGAAGCCACAAAGAAGAGCTGGGACATAAGAGAAAGGGTAGTTAATTTATTTCTAATCAGTTACTTTCACTTCATTTGTATTAGGCTTCCCCCATAGTAGAGACCAGAAGTTGTTAAAAAATTTAAACTTAGCAGCTGGAGTAGTGGGATTGTGCAGTGAGCCAGAACAGAGTTATAGCTGAATGATTGAAAAGTGCTGGCTAAATCTGCGCTGTGACTGGTTGCTGTGGGCATGGAGGGGGAATTTCTCTTTTTTCCAGCCTTCTTCTTCTGTGTGCCTTGCGTGCTCTGATTTACCTGATGATGCTCCTGTTTACCTGACTATCTATCTGTTTGGTGTATATGTAGATGCAAAATATATTTATTTATTTATATAAAACTATGTGTCAACATCTATGACTTCATTTTGATATCAGTTATGCAATTCCCTGACAAGTTGTTTTAGAACTACACATACAGACTTCCCTACCATGAAGCTTGAAGAACGTCTTGGGGTTAAATTCATTGGGGTCCAAACCATCCGTCTCCTGCCAGACCTCTTTGAGCTGATCACGGCTGCCCTGCATGGACATAATGAGGAACTCAAGCCAAATGTCTATGGAGATTTTTAGTCATCAGGCCATGGTTGTTCCAAAGATCCTTTTTTTTTCCAAGAAGCAACTGGACTTTCTGTTTTTTCTTTGAAGACGTTTCGCTTCTCATCCAAGAACTTCTTCCGTTCTTCAGCGCTAAAGAAGTTAGTCGGATGAGAAGTGAAATGTCTTTGAAGAGAAACCAACAGAAACCAACATCCAGTTGCCTCCTGAAAGAAAAATAAACACCTTTGGGACATCCAGGTTATGGTTATCCAAAGGTGCTTTTCCAAAAAGGCAACTGGACTTTCTTGGAAAGGAGAAGATCCAGAAGCGTTTTGGAAAAGCACCTTTGGGACACCTCAAGCCAAAATAAGCAATCCCTACCCAAACACCTGGAAGCCCAAGAGAGGTTCCCTTACAGGGACATTGACTTTGGGATGCTCCTTGTGCTTCTTCTTGAGTTCTTCAAAATGTGCTTCTTCCTCACGACGCTTCTCCTCATCCAGAGACTTCAGATATTCCCGACGCTCATGCTCCTTCATCATCTCATACCGTTTGAATTCTTCGTGGTGAGCGGCATCATAATTCTCCAGGTCCTTGGTAGCCTGTAAGAGAAAGACAGAAAAGGAAGAGCTAACATTATTGGCATGGGACAAAATCACCTTCCTTTTATAATCCCTCCATCCCACAGGTTTCCAAATGATCCTGGATAATGGCATCACTTTCACTTGCCTCTAATCTCTGCTAGAGACCCTAGCATTGCCTAAGAGTAGGCCTGTTAAGTATTGCCTTCTTTACAACATGGAGATATTAATGTTGATCCTATCTTCAAAATAAACCTATACCAGTGGCCAAGGCAATCTGTTCCAGCTTGTGTCTTACAGCTTCTTTAGACCCTTCGACCACAGCAACCACCAAACTGGAGAATATTTTGTTAAAAGCTCTAGATGTTGTTTGGTGAGGTAAACGAAAAAAATGTCAGTTTTAATCTTCTGATTAGAATTCTTGAGATAGAAAAGGAGTAGGAAGAAGTAGCACAGTTTATCTGTAGAGTGTTTCTGTATTTTGGAAGGGGTCTAGAGGCAGGGGCTTCCATTTTGGCACCGACCTAACCAGGCACTCCAACAACCTAAACAGCTGACCATCAAATGAAGCTGAAAAGTAAAAAAGATCAATCCTGCAACTGCTTTGAATCATCCAAGCCTTCTAAGCAGTTCTTATCACTTCCCTTCTCTGTTCTGCAAAGTCTGAGCAAGGGAGAGGGAAAAAAGGAACAGAGAATATACCCTGGACTAGTATTACAATATATAGAGGTGAAGTGGGGACAGAGTATGCAAAACAGATTCAAAGGTTTAATAATCTGAAAGATTTTTTTTTAAAATTCCAACATACGGCTTTAATGAGCAGCTCCAAATCTCGGGCTTCAAATGTGTGCTGGTTTTGCGAGTCCAGATGTTCAAACTGCTTCAATAAAGCCAGGTGATCAACCTGGACATCTGATGGGAAGAGAGGAAAAACGGAGATGAAGATTACAGTGTCAGACTTGATGTTTAAATAGAAACCAGAAAATACTGGGGCTCATATACTGCACTATACCAGAATTTGCTTAAATGTTTATTGAATACTGAATGCTAGGTTCACACAACAGGCTACAACAAAGCCAAATAAATTAAATTATGGCTTAGCACATTCAAGAAAGCAGGTTACTTGATTTCTATCTAGATTTTCTTCTTAAAGAACAGGACATCTTTGATTACTAGATTTTGAGGATGGGTCTTTTGAAATGAAGTCCCCTCCACTCCCCTTTAATATCCTGAGCCACAAAACTGATTTGAAGACAAACCAATCACTTTTCATTATTTAGACAAATAATTATAAGTTATTAGTGTTAACATGATTATTTGGCTAAATGATGAAAAGGAGTTGGTTTGTGTTTAGATCAGTTTTTTCTAATATTCTATTATTGCCTACGGGCTTCCCCTTGTGCCTCAGAATATTAAAAAGGCAGTTAAGAACTGTTAATCCAAGGATTAATTTATATTATTAATTTATCTGTGGGGTCCTTGGTTTCATTACCAGACTAGGTAATATCATCAGGGCATTGTGATATTACCTAGTTTGGTAATGAAATGTCTGCAAGAAAACCACCAAGCTCAGAGACCACTAAGGTTTCTGCCTCAGTTCAACCCTGAATTACAAATTTTCTCATCTATTAATTTATTTGGCAATTTATCTGGAATTTAGAAGCTACAATAACACAGTGGTGTTACAAGATCTGTCTGTTTTGCCCAATGATTCCATAGCAGGAATGACCAGCCACCAAACAGCTATTCTCCATCTATCCAACTAATAACACAACAATAGAACCCAGGATTGGGGCTTGACACGTTCTCTCCTCAACATTTGCAGGAATCCCACCATCAACACTCTCCTATCTCAGCTCACCTTGTTCCATCGTGGCATCCATTTTGGCTTTCAGGAGCATCCGGAGCCGGGACACTTCCTGTCTCTTCAGTTCATCCAACTTAGTGCGGACACTGTGACCCACAAAGTCCAGCTCTTTGCTCAGTTTTCCACTCTGAAAGGAGCAACAAGGAAGCAGGTGTTTTATTTTATTTTTATCCTAGTCTTGTGTTGAGGAATTCATTATATATGTAGTCCCTTTTTTATCTCACAACAAACTTGAAAGGTACACCATTATAATATATATCTACAATAAGTCTGCTGCAACTCAGAGTCTCCAATGTGCTTGATCGAAGTGATTTGGATAAACGCTGGGATCTGAATCCAGTTAGATTTTCTCATCTTAATTGGTCACAATATCCTGTTCTTTCTGTTGTACAGGTACTTCTCAACTTACCAGAATTTTCATTGCTAAAGAAGGCGGTTAAAGTAAGTTGCTCTGATGGGTTTTTTGCAAATTTTAAGCACTTCAGTTGTTAAGTGAATCATGTAGTCATTAAATAAATCCAGCTTTCCTGATTGACTTTGTCAGAAGCTGCTAGGAAGGATGCAAATAGCATTCACATCACCCTGGGACATTTCAATGGTCTAAACATATGGCAGTTGCTGCATGTCTAAATTTTCATCACACGACCATGGGCATGTTGCATCTGGTTGTAATCCAAATACAAGTTGTAAATTACTCTTTTCAGCACCATTGTAACTTCACATGGTTACTAAATGAATGGTTATAAGTTGAGGACAACCTGTATGTGTGTGTATCATTGCCCTGTATTTTAATTAGACACAGGAAAATAAAATCACACTTCTTTCTACAAGTGAGAAGCACTATTGTAAAGGTGGTTTGTATCCATTACTAAGTCCAAAACACAAATCCAAATTTACCAAACTGAACTTCCCACAATGGTGATAAAAGAGAAGACTTAGCCCTAGTTATGATACAACAGCCACCCTTGTATATCCCAAATCACCTTGATGTCCTCAGCATTGGCTGCTTGCAGTTTTTCCCGGAAATGCCCATCAGTTTCCAACACATTGATGACTTCTTGGAGGTAGCGGTGATAATACAAGCCTGTGTCCTGCAGAAAAAAAAAAAAGTCAGGAGTCAGATCCACCAGATGTTGTACTTCTTCAAATGAAACTTACCAGAAATTCCTCTTCTGGTTACAGATAGTGCTACTCAGGGTACATTAACACCAGCATTCACAATTGAACTTCAGAAAGGATAATATCGTACTAATAAAATGCAAGATATATTACTATTACTTGGAGGACCACCTTCAGCCTCTATCCCACCGCCCTGTGCGCTCACACAGGGCTGCGCTCCTCAGGGTACCATC
>JANHFM010002084.1:19824-38432 GCA_032468115.1 Grayia smithii
GATATGAGCCAACTCCTCTGGTCTCATAAGACTATTTTTCCATCATTGTGATCAACAGGCCTTTCTCTGTGCCTGTGGACTTAATCCTTCTTGAATTTTCTTTGACTTAATCCTTCTTGAGCCTACTGTGCCCAGTATCCCAAGCAATGATTTCATAAATAACACTAGATCTCTCTGTTGCTATTGCCCCTAAATACCTCACATGTTGTTAACATCCTCATATTACATTTTCCTTTGCTTCCCACCAGCAACCAAAATTCCACAAACACAAAGTTTCATCAGCTTTTGCTCCAAATGTTTTGTTCCATCAATGCGATTCCAAAATTCAGTCTACTGGGTGGACTTGGAATAGAACTATTTTTGAAGTGTGTATCATATGTAAAGCTTTTCTTTCTTTTCTTTCAAAAATTTTACTTTAAAAAAGGAAAGAGAACATAAAAATGCTGTTCATTAAATTCTATTCATGAACTGAGCACTTAAAAATTCATGAACTTGAAATACTATTTATGAACTTGAAACTTGATCTCTGAATTATCTATTCATTTTTTTGAAGAGTCCCCTCTAGTTCATTTCAATAAGGTTTGGCTTTTCACTTTCTGCTCTTACTTCACTGAAGCAGAAGAAATACTATAGGCAGTACAATTGCCTTCTCAAGCAAACTTGCTGCTATCCTTGGATATTCAATGAAGCTTTGTCTGGATTTCTGGAAGTTTGGAAACAGAGCCCACAATTCCCAGAGAGTTATGGTACGGTGCATATAAGTATTGTTAAACTTTACGTTATGGTGGTCTTAAAGAAGTAGAGCTATATTTGAGATGTTAATGGGCAACATTTATTTTAAAATGTAGTAAATCAGATCTACTGCACTTCTTCATCCCTAGACCCTCTTCCCCCAATGCTTCTTCATCACAGGAAGTCTTCATCACAGAAGGTCTTTTTTGACATGACATCTCACTTACCAAGTAGAAAGACCGAACAGGCAGCAATGGAATGTGGTTTTGGCCCTAAGTAAAACTATTTTGACTTAACCAAGCTTTATAATTTGAATCCAGTTTTGCAACATTGAAACATCAAGGGTTTCTTTTTTATTTACTACTCTAATTATAAAGTTTGCCAAACACTGCTTGTAATTATTACAGGGTTTTATTGTTTTGTTACTCCAGTTGTAGGACTAGAAAGGGATGGAGTGAAAATGATTCAAATTAAATATTTAGGCACAAACTAAATATCTAAATTTAGGCACAAACAAGGTGTATATGGGTATTTAATCCCATATACATGGAGTAAATAAAAAGTATGTAGTATGTTATGTAATTAAACTACATATAGTTATACACTCAGTGAAGGTCTGCCTTCTGCGTTGAAAGGGGCTTTGCTTCAATTGGATTCTGCACAGTACTTTCTTCACACGTTGTACCAGGGGCAGAACATGGAACAGTGAAACTCTACTACTTTTTGGAAAACAAGGACTATCATAAAAAGTTTGTTCAATTACATGCAGTTACATAGACTATAGTAAATCAGACACATGCATGAACGTTGCATACCCCTGTGCAACTTAGCACAATAGGGTATGATAATCTTCTGGTGTCACTCTTACTCCCAACTATACTTTCCCTACAGGATTTTCCTTTTAATGTCTGATACACATTCCACTCTAGCATTTATTAATCCCAAAGCTATGTAGCAACCAATACCAACAACTCTATAGATCTTAACCAATATCACTGCTCATATTGATACTATTGACAACTTACGTCACAACTTGTATAGATTGTGATTTTTATCCCTGCCTCTTTTTTACATCCCATATGACTTTGCTCACACTTGTATTAATTACATTGTTTATTTTTTTATTCAGATTTATATAGCGTACCAAGTTTTAAGTATGTCTTACAATGTTAACAAAACCCATTAAATCAAGAACAAACAAAATATATTATGACTTTAAATAACTTCCCCCAACCTGCAAGTGTTCCAATCGTATAGACTTTGAGTCCAAGAATTCTCAACAATGGCCATGCTTCAGTCAACACATCTGGAGGCTACTAGTTTAGGAAAGGCAACCTTCATATAATTTATGAACCCAGCATACAAAACTAAACTAGAAAACCTAAGAACTGAATGATGTTGCCACCATTCCAGCTCTCATGCCTACAACCAAAACTAACTACCAGCATGGGGAAAAAATTGCTTGAGTTTTCTCTCTTTGAAGGAAGCCAGATGTTTGGGCAGTAGCTGAGGAGGGAAGTGGCTCACAGCGGATCTCTATCAGTAAGGTCAGAAATCTTCTACATAATATTCACTTCATGTTAGCTAGAATGACATAATTTGGAAAGGAACAAATAATTATCTTAACATTGAAATGTGGACCCAAGGCAAAATGAAATTAGCATAAAGAAACTGAATAATGATGAAACCATGAATAAATACCAATTACTTCTAAGACAACTCTTTCCACTAGTGTAAAATTCTTTATCCTCTAAACCAATCATTTTCTTGACAAGTCCAGGACTGCTGAAAACAGAGCAGTATGCTTCACAAGGAAAGATATGCAACATCTAGTTGAAGGGGAAGGAGACAAGGAAAGGGAAAGCAATTGTTGCCACATGGCAAAATGGCAGGTGTTGAAAATTGACTGAGGGCAACTGTGTAGGCATTTTAGAACATGCAAATCAAAAGCAACGTCCTTAAAATTCTGTCACTCTAGCAGCCCATATCACTCAGCAGCTCAGCAAAATTATAATAGATTTACATTGCCATCAGGACTTAATTAGCTACAAGGACAGTTTTTAAATTAAACAGTAGAAAAACGTATCTGCCCAAATCCAATAAATCTTAACGCAGTTTTGGAACTGCAGGCAGTCCTGTTGAATTTCCTCATTTAACTCACTAAGTGCTTTTCTCCTAGAATCTAGAAACTTTCACAGCTTTGAAAATACATGCACATTGGAATTCCTTTCCCCTGTATATAAAACTATTCATAATCTTGAATCTCCATCTAAGGCTGTTGTATATTCTACTACTCAGGATGGCAAGACTGGTTAGAAATAGATGACACAAGTCTTTACCAACACCTGATTATGAAAGCCTTTGTGAAAGGTGGTTCCCTGTCCCTAGCTTTCGGTGCACAATAAAAAAAAGATGGGATATGTGTGTCTATTATTATTTTTAAAGTTAATTTGTCCTTTTAGATAATTTTTATTTTATTTTAATATGATTTTATTGAATTATTTTTGACACAGAGGTTAAAATTTTGGACTAGGAATGGTGACCCAGATTCTAGTCACCTCAGCCACAGAAACTCATTGTATGATTTCAGGCCAGTCACTCAGCCATTATTTCACAAGATTATTGTTGAGAAAAATGGAAGAAAGGAACCTATTGTACATTGCCATGAACTCCAGAATAAAAGGCAAAATATAAATTTAAAAAATAATGCCATTTTGCTGAGTGGCAACAAATACTTTTAATAAATGGCTTAATATCTAATAGTTGTCTAATATGGTATATTGGTAAAGGAACAAGTAAGAGATTAGGAGATTGTGAATTCTAGTCCTGCCTTAGGCACAAAGCTAGCTGATGGGTCACTCAACACTGACTTAGCCCCCTCCTTTTTCCAAAGTATAATAAATGAATATGACTTAATGATATCCAGCTTAATGATTGAAAAAAGGAATAAAGAGTCTATATGTGAAAGTAAATCTAAGCTTAGGTGACAAAGCAGGCTTAATCACATTACTTCAGCACACTAAAACACAAACACATGAAATACTTGCAACCATTTATGGAACATTGTGGTCTCCAGAATAAAAAAGAGAGTTGAGTCAAACATTACAACTCTGTAATGTAGAAACACAGTGGTTCAACATTCTTCCCAGATATCTTGATGCCATGTACAGTAAGTAGGTGGAGCTACAGCTATTCTGGATGGGTTTGGGCCATTTAAGTTATGCTAAGCCTTTTTCAGAGCTTAATATACTTATTCTTTGTCCATCAAGAAACTAAATTGTTATTGGTGGCATGACTCTGCAAGATTCTAAGGAATTAAAAAACACCAGGAAAAGTTGGATATCATAGATACCCCACAGATGATATATCTGCTTTCTTATTAATAGTATTGGTTAGATTCAATTTCTAATCCAGAAATAGTCTTAACGTGACAGATACTTTCATCAGTAAAAAAGAATATCCAAAACCTGAAATATTGCTCCTAGTATTACTAGAACCAGCTAACAGAATTAAACAATAAAAAAAAGTTTTCATTTTTGAAATGCACTTTTCCTTGTTTTTGTCCTCTGTACTTTCACAAAACAGTTCAACTGTAACAACTGCCTCTGATTCAGCTATGCTGTATTGTAGGATGAAACCAGAAATCACAAAACATACCTATCTCAAGAGTCCTATTTCTAGAAGTAATATCCATATACTCATATACTCCCACTCACTGTTTCCTGTCTTTTGGTCAGTTACTTCATCATAAAGCAACCTGTTTTGTTAACCAACAACTACTAAGCTTTAAATTTATATTTATTACGTTTCAATTAAAAGACGGGCATAAAAATAGTTAAATCTTTATGCAAGGTAATACTAGTTCTCTTTCTGCCAAAGTAAATGGCTCTCTCTAAAGAAGTCAATTTAATTTTTTTTAAAAATAGAAATAATAAATATTCAGATCCGGTGTTTAATATGTTTCTTTTAAATGTATAACTTTTTTAGTTCTGGTTCTTGGGTATGCCATTTTTAATATGCTGCTTTAACATCACATTTTGCAGGAATCCATTGGCACTGTTTATCTAGGACAGTGTTTCTCAATCATGGCAACTTCAAAATGTGTGGACTTCATGCTGGCTGGGGAATTCTGGGGGTTGAAGTCTAACATCTTAAAACTGCCAAGGTTGAGAAATACTGTTCTATAGTATGTATAGGTAAAGCCTCCGAATCTGGTGTTGCATTTGGACCCTAATTCCTTTAAATAGTTTTCAGAAAAAAAAACATGAAACAATATGAGATTTGATACATATTGTTAGATGGGGTAAAGGAAGACTCGGAGAGTGACTTTTCAACAACAGCTCTTTATTTACAATCCTCTGCAACCAGTGAACACTTGCTGGCAAAACTCACTTAATATAGGATTCCTTAACCAATCAGCATTCATTATTCTCCCGCCCAAACGGAGGACCTCGGTGGAAACCTTTTGGCTCGATGATTGAGTCTCAATATCTAACACCTCTCCCCTCTTAGTTGGACTTGCCCACATAGCAAATGTAATCCTTCAGGTAGGGAGGGCGTTTGCACGTCCGTTTGGACTTGCGCAGTTCAATTGGTGTGTCAGTGGCAGCCTGAGCAGTTGTGTCTTCCGTCTCCCGAGGAACTTCTATGGAAGGACCCTGGTTGCTACTTGGTCCCACCTCAGAATCTCTCAGGACTGGCTTGCCGGCGGATCGTCGCTGGATCTCCGGTTCTGCAGCTACCGGTAAGTTTTCTGAATCCTTCGGGATTAAGTCAGCTAAAGAGTGCATTTAATCACTCTGGTTCTGGTTGTTGGTCTGTGATTTGGAGACGACTTCACAATTGGTCTATGTGCCACCTCCACAGACACCCATCGTCCATTTGCACAATGTACGATCAAGGTCCAGTTACTTGTTCGACTCTGCCAGGTAGCCATAGGGGTTCATCGGCAAAGTTTTTTACAAATACCGGGTTGCCTATACTGAAAAGTCTGGTTTTCTCAGGGTGCAGTTTGTTGCTGTCAGGGGAATAATTTGGATGCAGTCGGTCTAACACCGATCGCAGCTTTTGACCCATTAAAAGCTCAGCCGGGCTTCTTCCTGTGACCACACTAGATGTGATGTGCTGCCAGAGGAGGAATTTGCCCACCCGGGCCTGCCAGTCTCCGGGTGCCAAGCTGCTTAGTGCTTCCTTGATGGATCTCACTGTTCTCTCGGCTTGACCATTACTAGCCAGATGAAATGGCGCTAGGAGAGCATGTCGGATCCCCAGCTCTGCTAAGAACCCTTCAAATATGGTAGCGGTAAACTGTGGCCCATTGTCTGACACCAATACATCGGGCAACCCATGGGTGGCAAATAAACATCTAAAAACCTTGATTACCGCCTCAGTGGTGGTTGACATCATCAGCACTATCTCTAACCATTTTGAATACGCATCAATGACCACCAGAAACATTTGGCCTTGGAATGGGCCTGCAAAGTCTACATGTACTCTTGACTACAGTCCCCTCAGCCGTTCCCACTCATGTGCCGGTTCTTTGGGGGGGTGCGGCCCTAGATTCCTGGCACAGCGTGCAGGTCTCAACCCATTCTTGGATCTCTTGATCCATGTTTGGCCACAAAACATAACTCCTTGCCAAAGCCTTCATCCAGACTATTCCTGGATAACCCTCATGTAAAACTTTAAGTATGGGGACCCGCAAACTCTGGGGCAATACAACCCTTTAACCCCACAACAGACACCCCCTCTGTTCAGACAATTCATACAGTTTCGCCACAAATGTTTAAATTTGTTGCTGAATGGGCCTTTTCGGCCACCCCCTCTACACCCAGTTCAAAATAGTCTGGAGAGTGCCATTGGTAGCCCACTGCTTCACCACTTCAGCGAAAGTCACAAGTCCCGAATCCAGACAGTCAGTGAGGAGGACCCAGTGCCGGGTCGTCGACCAAGTCCGGCAGTGGTCATCGACTTTGGGCATCAGCATATCCCAGAGACCGTCCAGGGCAATGCAACAATTTATACGAGTAGGCCGACAGGAAAATAGTCCAGCGGGTGAAACGGGGGGAGAGAGCGGCGGGTGGGGCAATCCCCAGCCAGGAGCCCCAGCAAGGGCTTATGGTCCATCACCAGTTCAAAATCCCTCCCAAACAGGTACTCGTGGAACCGCTTGACTCCGGCCATGGCAGCCAGCGCTTCCCTGTCCATCTGGCTGTAGTTTCGCTCAGCCAGGGACAAAGTCCTGGAGTAGAAAGTAATCAGTGCCTCGGACCCGTTGGGCAGCTGATGTCTCAGAACAGCCCCCACACCAAAAGGGGAAGCATCACAGACGAGCACCAGGGGCAAGGTAGCATTGTATTGAATGAGGAAACTGTCCTCGGATAGAAGTTGCTTGACAGCAGCAAAAGCAATGGCCTCTTTCCGTCTTCAAACCCAACAGCTATCCTTGGAGAGCAGATGGTGAAAGGGCTCCACAACTGTAGCTTTGTCTTTTAGGAAAAGGCTGTAAAAATTCAGCAACCCCAGGAAGGCCTGCAGATCAGTCTTGTTCTTCGGAACGGGGGCTTCCCTAATCACCCTGACTTTATTCTTTGTTGGGTGAAGACCATCGATGCGATACCCCAAGAATTCGACTTCTCAGACTCCATTTAACACTTGTCCCTTTTAACTCGAAGCCCAGCATCCCTGAATTTAGTCAGGCCTTCCCTCAATCTAAGGCACAGCTGCTCCTCCAATTCAGCAGAGATGAGGACGTCATCAAAATAGGGTAGCACCCCAGCAATCTTAATCAGCAGAGGTTCCATAATGCTCTGGAAAATCCCCAGGGCAATGCTAACCCCAAACTGGAGCCTGGTACACTTAAATGCACCCCGGTGGGTCACTATTTTCTGTGCCTCAGTGGTGGCACTGTCCACTGGCAATTGCTGATATGCTTGTGCAAGGTCTAACTTCACAAATATCTTCCCTGAGCCCAATGAGTGCAGTAAGTGCTGAACTACAGGTAGTGTGTAGGCACTTTGTTGTAGTGCCTTAGTAAGGGTACACTTATAATCAGTGCATATGTGCATCAACCTGTCCCCTTTTATTGGAGTCACTATAGGGGTCTCCCACTTTGCGTGCTCCACAGGTACGAGAATGCCCTGTCTAATCAGCTTGTCCAGTTCAGCGTCAATCTTGGGTTTCAGGGCAAAAGGAACGCGACATGGCTTCAGGCAGATCAGGGCCACTTTGGGGTCAGGGCTAAATGAAATAGGGGTGCCCACATACTTGCCTAGCTCCAGCTGGAACACATCCTGAAATTTGTGGATCAGGTGGTCGGCGCACGAGCTAGCGATGCCGTTGATGCCTGTGATCCCCAGGCCCAGAGCATCGAACCAATCCAGTCCGAACAGGTCCGGTAGTCCCCCTTTGACCATGGTGGCTGATAGCTGGCCATGGAATGCCACGACAAGAGTTGCGCAGCCCAGTACCAGAATTCTATTTCCCTGATAGTCAGTGAGCTTCAGCTTCTGGCGCGAAAGTTGGCTCTGCTTCAGGCTTGGCAGAGCTTGCTTCAGGGTATGCCAGGATAGAATAGTCACTGAGGATCCCATGTCGACCTCCATCTCACACAGAGATCCTCAGTGCAGATAGTAATATTCAGTTTTTTCCTGTAGGCTAGATTAGCCTTGGCAACCCATGTCTGGTTTGTGTCAGGAATTTCGGTGTCGCTTCTGTGCTGGCGTGGTTTCCAGGCCTCCTTCTTTTTTGGCCTGGGTTGTTCCACTCAGGAAGGCTCTGGCGCTGGTTGGCTTCTGCTGGGCGTACTGGCCCTACAAAGTCTTGCCAAATGTCCCTTTTTCCCACAACGGCGACACATGGCGTCTTTGAAATAGCAGGATGCTGGGGAGTGCCAGTCCCCGCAGCTTGCGCAGAATGCCTGGCGGGGTGCTCAATCTCCAGTTTTTCGCAGGTCAGTCTGGCAGACCTCTTCCTCGCTGCTCCCTAACTCCTTGTCCACCTGGTGGCTCTTGTGCTCGGTGTCACTCTGATACTCGGTGGGCGATGCTTTGGTGGTCGTGGGTGCAGTGGCGAGTTTCTGTAGTCTGTAGTGACTCAGCCGCTTTGGTCAATGATTCGGAGGCCCGAGCCGCATCGAGGGTGCTTTGCAGGGTCAAGTTTGTTCTCGCCAATAAGCGACGTTGCAGGCGACAATCTTGCACACTGCAGATTAGCTGATCTAGAAGAATGTTGTCTAAGTCCCGGAACTCGCAGTGAGCTGCAGCTTTTCTAACGGCAGCCATATACTGCCTTATGGACTCGCCGTCCTGCTGCATACTGTGTCGGAATTCGTACCGCCTCACTATTTTAGATGGAGCCGGGGCAAAATGTGTCTTCAGCATGTTCTGAAGCAACTGCCACAGTACCACCTGTAGCGGAGTTGGCTCTGATAGTGAATCAGCAATGTCGAACACGTCGTGGCCACAGTGACTAAGGAATAATGCCCTCTTTCGATTGTCCAGCAGGTTAAGGAGATCATTGGCTTCCAAGAAGCAACCGAACCTACTCATGTAGGTATCCCAAGTCTTTCTTGCCGGATCGAAGGGCTTCAGCAGATGAAACGCGGACATGTTTGCCGCCATTTCAATATTTCAATTTGGCGCGCAGAATCACCGCTTCTTCGTCCACCAGGCTGGGTTGCTTGTAGTCAGCTCTTTTACTTCATCCTCGATCCCACCCTAGTGACCAGTGTTAGATCGGATGAAGGAAGACTCAGAGAGTGACTTTTTCAACAACAGCTCTTTATTTACAATCCTCTGCAACCAGCAAACACTCGTTGGCAAAACTCACTTATATAGGATACCTTGACCAATCAGCATTCAGTATTCTCCCGCCCAAATGGAGGACCTTGGTGGAAACCTCTTAGCTCAATGATGACAGTCTCAACATCTAACAGCTAAAATGTATGAAGAATGGTTGCAGGAACTGGGTATGTCTAGTTTAATGAAAAGAAGGACTAAGGGTGACATGATAGCAGTGTTCCAATATTTCAGGGGTTGCCACAAAGAAGAGGGAATCAAGCTATTCTCCAAAGCACCTGAAGGCAGGACAAGAACCATCAGATGGAAATTAATCAAGGAGAGAACCAATCTACAACTTAGGAGAAATTTTCTGACAGTTAAAACAATTAATCAGTGGAACAACTTGCCTCCAGAAGTTGTGGATGCTCCAACACTGGAGGTTTTAAAGACGAGATTGGATAGCCATTTGTCTGAAATGGTTTAGGGTTTCCTACTTGAGCAGGGGACGGAACTAGAAGACCTAGAATAGAGTTCCTGCCAACTCTATTATTCTGTTATTTTGCCATGATAGTCAGTCACATATATAATTCGGTCAACTACAGTGCTGAGATGGAATGTCTGAAAACTGAATGGAAATTCTTTGTAGGAGCAGAATTAATGTCACAGAAGATGCCTCTGTTTCTTCAGGAATCCCTCCCTTCCATCGTAGCCAGTGGGATTCCTTAACCCAGCGTGCAGTATTTTTTTAAGTCTGCAGAAACTTCTACAGGAAAAACAAAATGGGCTATTGAATTGTATCAGCTTGGCTGCGTAAAAATTCAATCTGAATCCAAGCCACTGAATTGCCAATTATGCCAATTATGCAAAGCTGCTTACAGATGCTTAGGAAGTGTATGATGCTTTGACTTCACAAATGCTCATTTGCACATAATTTCTGCATTTGGTTGTGTGGGCAAATTAAAAAACCCTCCCTTTTTGGGCTTCATTACTCTCATGCAATTTCATAGAGAAAGGCAATTAATATGCTTACACATAGGTGAATGAACATATGCCTGCAATTGTTTTCCCCCCACTATTTGCATAAGTAAGATCTTATGCACAGCCAGGGGACCTAATTATCTAAATACAAATGTACCCAGAAATGGATTTCTGAAGCTAATCACTCACATACCCACTTTCTCTCCTACTTTTAAGTATATTCAAACAGGGTGTAGAAAAACATGTGCCTACTGGCAGAGCCTACAGTAGGCCTTTATATATACAAATTATAAAGTCTTCATAAAGAAGACTCTATACCAGCCACAAGACCTGGAGACTTAAGACAGACAAAGCTGATTAAGCAGGAGAGAATGCGATGCCGGTTTTGGTGGGAGAGGAGGAGGAGGGACCATCCACTGCCCTCCCACTGAGCCAGCTGCAATTTGAAGGCAACGTCAGAAGTGAGCGAGAGAAAGAAGGGAAGGGAGAGAAAGAGGAAAAAAAATGGGAGGGAGGGCAGGATCTAACTTGGATATTTGAGATTTGAGAACTGGGATTACTGGATACTGTAGAAAGAGGGTAAGTAAAAAGGGAAACTGACTTTTTTTGGGATTGAATATCATTCTGCTGTGTCGCTCAGTTAGCTTTGTTTGCATTCCATAGCAAACTCTGGGATACAAATATTTGAAACATGTTTTTAGTGTGCGTCAAAAGTGGCTGAGCACAGAAGCAATAATGGAGAAGAAAGCAAGGGCTTCTTGCTTCAAAGAGGAGTGGAGTTCAGTGATTTAGAACAGAGGCACTTTCGGAGTCAGAGTTCAGATTGCTGGGCCGTACTTAAAGATGCAAGAAAACTATTTTGCAAGATATTCTTAAATATCTATTTCTTTTTCCCCACTTTCAGTTGCAGTTGGAGCCTATTTTAGTGCAGTCATCTCCAAGACACAAGATGTAAGTTACAGAGAGCATTCTCTCTCTATATGTGTGTGAGTATGTGCCTCTGAGGTTTTATTTATGTTAATCTATAATGCCCTGTCCATCTCAGGATAACCACAGATGCCTGAAACGGACAGCTCTGCTATTACCAAACCTTCATGCTTTTAATCCACACTCTTAGTCTCCTGAGGTCATGTTTTTTTAAAGAGTTATAATGGAAAACCGGTTGCGCTGTTGCAAAGTCTGACATCTAAGACAGAAATGGGCAGATTTCAGGCATGTAGAATCTGCTGAGCTTTTTACTCAAATCCTGAGATCTATAAGTGGAATCAGAAATGAAACCTGTGATTCAGGCAAAGGGACTCACAGCACAGAAAGAATAGGGCACTTTGGAGCACAGCAGAATTCCTGCCCAGTTTTTATCAATCCAATCTTTATAGTTATTAAGGGTATTTTTTATCCACAATCTCATTTAGGAGGAGCGAAACCTTTTTTATTGTTATTTTTAGATACTGGGGATTAAAAACTTTTGTAATCTTCTGGAAATTTATACATATATATATATATATATATATATACACATACACACACTGTATATATATATTTATATATATATGCAAGTCTTGGCGTATTCGGTTTTTTTCCCATGTAAGATTGGGAGTATCTTGTTGACGTTTCGACTAGGTCCCACTTCAGGCTGGTGTCTTCGGCTTTATGCTTGTGAGAGCAAAGCGTGATCGGAGCTGCTGTCTCTATAAATACTGGTGGGGAGGTGTGGAGTGCTGACTTTGTTACCCGTAAAAATCTATGAAAACAAATATATGTATGTATGTATTTATTTATGTTTGTGTATGTATGTATGTATGTATGTATATATGTATATGTGTGTGTGTGTGTGTATATATATATATGTGTGTGTGTGTGTGTGTGTGTAGGTCTTTGGTCATTCAGGTTTTCTCCCGCGTAAATTTGGAAGTATCTGGGCAACGTTTCGATGAAATCTCATCCGTCATCTTCAGGCTTTGTTCTTCTGGGAGAAGAAGAAGAAGAATGAAGCCTCCCAGAAGAACAAAGCCTGAAGATGATGGATGAGATTTCGTCGTTGCCCAGAGACTTCCAAATTTACGCGGGAGAAAACCCGAATGACCAAAGACCTACATACAACCACCCACGAAAACCTCAGAAAACAAATATATATACACACACACACACACACACCCAATGTGTGTGTATGTGTATATATATATATATATATATATATATATATATATACACACACATATAATGACAGATAGATAGATGCATGCATGCATGCGTACATACATACATACATAAATACATATGGTACGGATAGACAGACAGACAGACACTGGTGATTAAAAACTTTTGTAATCTGGGAATTCTGGGAGTTGAAATTCACACATCTTAAAGTTGCTGAGGTTAGATCGATACCCTTGGTTGGTGCCAGAATAACAGGGAAACCAAGAATAAGTTGAGGCACTGGTGGAGAGAAGATGAAGGAAATGTCAAAGGTCACAATGACAAAGTGTTGCCAGAGCATGTTTATGCAGCAGCTGGATGCCTGTGGGGAAAAGCCCATATGCAGTATTAACGATACTAAGCTTGATAAACCAAGCCTGACACAGCATAAGGCCGCTTTGTAAATCTTTCTAACATCTACAGTCTGAGATCTACTGTGATTATTACTGAGGGTAAAAACTAGGTCTTTGGGCTTAACTGGCTAAGTTACGAAAAGCACTGGAGCAGAAAATAATTGCCTCTTCCTGTACTTTCCCACACCAAATTACTATATACTCACAAGAAAAAAAGTCACAGTTTTGTGCTTTTATGCATCCTGAATTATTTATTCATCATGAGAAGGTCTCTTTCAATATCAGCCTTAGCTTCCAGCTTCCTGCAATTGTTGATCCTGAATTGGGTAGAAATAGCCTGAAATCTTAAACCTCTAAAATGGGTCCGTTGAGTTCCCTGATTGTTTTTTAAAGAAAATGATGACTACTATATTGGCAATCCCATTGTCTCTCCAAAGTGTTTGAAATACATTCTTCCAAGCCAACCCATGTGAGAGGTAAGACTGATTAATGATTTTAGGATTTGCAGTTGGGTTTATTTTTCTTCTTTATAGATTTTTGCTATGTATTTCAAACCTATTTAATTGATAATGTTTGCTAGTTAGAAGAAATAGTAATAATAATTAATGATACAATACCAATTAGAATTGTTTCTATATCTGGGAGCCACTATTTAAGAGTTCCTGCAAACTGTTTTATTGAATTACAATTTTTAAAAAAGGATTTAGAGCTATTTTGAAGAACCCTTCCCTTGTAATTTATAATAACAAATATTATTAAATGTGGTGCAGAAATGGAAACTGAAATTCATTTTTTATAGATTACAAATCCCATAAAACTAAGTATTTACTCAAACTAGTAAAAAATGTGTTAACTCTCTAGAGGGCTGCCCAACCTTGGTAACTTAAAAAAGTTATGGAGTTCAACTCCCAGAATTTCCCAGCCAGGGTGACTGGGAAATTCTGGGAGTTGAAGTCCATAATTCATAAAGTTGCCAAGATTAGACACCAATGCTCTAAACAAAACAGAAGAAAGAAAGAAGAGCAAATTAATTGCCCCAAATAAGTGAGCACTAAGCAAGAACAAAACCTTGTAAAGGTTTTGGATTCTAGCTCCCACAATTAAATTGATAATTTAACAATTATCAAATTTGCTGGAGTTGGTGGGAACTGAAGTCTTCAGTGACATTATTTATACAGTATTGATATCCATCTGTAGATCTCAGCCACATTCTGGGACAATTGCTAAATTCATGAAATTAATTAAATTAAATTAATTAAATTTAATTAAATGAATTAAGAAAACATTTGACTGAAATTTTCTCCCCTGAGGTTTTTTTCCTAAATGATTAGAGTCAATGTTTCATTCTCCTTGCTTCACAAAACTCCTCAAAATCTCTTATGGCAGCCTTTCTGGCCAAAAATATTCTCCAGGCATCACTTATGCCAGGATACTGGTTTATTTAGCAATATATAGATAGAGCTTATGAAGTCACTTTAAGTAAAGGAAAAGATATTATATACAAGAACATCTGTTAGAATCCTCCCACAGTTGAAATCCTTCTGTAAAGATTTGTTCTGGCAACATCATAGCTTCAAAATTAAACTAAGCCTGAGCCTTTGTTAGGAGTTGGTATGATATATTTTAATGGACTGTAAAAACTTGATTAATGTTTGAATTTCTGCTTTGAGCATCGTCAACCAACAAATCAAATCTGAATAAAGGGAATATCTGGTTTATCACTACTTCCAGGAATGTGCATGCTGGAAATTAAAAGAGTAAATATGTCAATTTTCAAGACTTTTTCACTTTTTCACTGGATTTCTGTTGGATTGTGTCGATTTGTGTTAATCTGAAGCTGATTTTCTTTTAGGCCATCTAAGTAACTTCAATTAACTGTCTTAGCTCCAAAAATTATAAACAAGAGGCAGATCCAAGGAGAAACATGTATATGTATAAGGGGAATTCAGAATATATCTGGATTCTGGAGACATGGTAGAAACAATGTGAAACGAATAAGAACAGAACAGCAATTCCTTGATCTCTGTTCAGTGTTTGGATTGGGCTGCTAATAATTACTCCTGTTACTAATTTTTCTCCTGTGCCTTTGAGTTCTTCTTGACTCCTGGCATCTGCCTGGATGAGTCCCTGTTGTTTCCTTGGCAATATTTTCGAAAGTGAGTAGCTATTTCCTTCTTCTTAGGGCTGAGAGAGAGGGACTGGCCCAAAATCTCCCAGCCTAGCCTTGGTGTGTTTAACCACAGTACCAAAACTCACTCTCTGCAGTAAACTGGGCTGCAAAACACCAGATGATCCTCTATGGCAAAAGAGAGTTAAAGGAATTTCCCAAGCTTTTGGCAGCTATTTCTATAGAAAGCAAGATCTTTCCAGGGTGCCTTTTCACATTATGCAATAAAAAGTTGCCAAGTTTTCAGAGGTGGAAATACTTTCACTTTTATACACACACACACACACACAGAGAGAGAGAGAGAGAGAGAGAGAGAGAGACATAAAATACAGATAAAAATAGAAATAGGAAAGTAAGAGAAGGAGAAGGGGAAAAATGGGAGGAAAAAAATGGGGAAAAAGAAAAAGAAAGGCATTGACTTCTGACTTGTTTTAGCACAGTACAAGAGAAAAACATTCCAGCCTCAGCTGGAATGTATATCCTATACATTAGTACAGTATATACTGTAACTAGCGATTTCTATAATGACAAATCTATCTAATTGACAAAAAAAAGTCAAAGTTTCATTTCTTTTTATCACAAGCACAAAATTCAGAAGTGATTTCCAAATGAAAAACGTACTTAAATATATTCTCCTCTTTGAATAAAATGATCAATTTAACCATTCCTGCTTTATCTTCCTTGCTATGGAAATAGTATGTATTTCTGTTTTGTACCTAATAGTCCTAACTGGATGGGAGGGAGGAGGAAAATAGATAGCTGGGGGGTTTGTAACCAAAACAAAAGGTTTTCCTGTGGAAACCAAGGACGTTTCAACAGGTGGCTGGAAGGAGGAGGAGGAGGAGTAGAATAATCTACCAGCCAGCACCTCTATTGAACAATGTGACTGATGACTTGTGGGAAAGGAGGAACTTTCACTTTTCATTGGGTGAAAACCACAGAAACTTTCAGACTCCGTTTTCACCAGTTGTGCCAATATGATGTATCCAATGAATTGTTCTTTGAGGAATCCATCTGCTTCGGAGTTCTGCTTTCTACGGGTGCATTACTTGGAACGCTAACATTAATAACCTTTGTGAACTATCATTTTTATTAGCAAAGTTCACTATATTCTTTCAAACTCTTTGACCTTACAAAGAAAAATACTCTTTTTTTCCCCACCCTTTTTAAAATGCTAAACTTTTCTTTAAACACTTTCTCTCTCTTGACTTATTAAGAAAGGGATACAAATTTTTACTGATGGCCTTTGTGGGGTATACAGGTTATCCTTGATTTACAACCACAACTGAGCCCCAAATTGCTAAGTTGCTAAGCAAGACAGTTATTAAGTGAGTTTTGCCCCATTTTATGACGTTTCTTGCCACAGTTGTTAAGTTAGTAATACTGTTGTTAAATGAATCTGGCTTTCCCATTGACTTTGCTTCTCAGAAGGTCACAAAAAGTGATCACATGATCCCGGGACACTGCAACATGTCAGTAGCCAAGCGTCTGAATTTTGATCAAGTGACTATGAGGATGCTACAATGGTCATGTAACAAAAATGTCATAAGTCACTTTTTTCAGTGCCATTGTAACTTTGAATGGTCATTAAACATATGGTTGTAAGTCAAGGACTACCTGTACTTTCAAATAATAAGCAAAGGAAAAAAAGTCAAGGTCACAACCTTAGCAGCTAAGCTCAGTCTTTTTACATGCATGAAATGAATCTCTCAGGCTCTGAACATAACGTTACACATTACATTGCTGTAATGTAATGGTCTGTAGGATTTCTGCATCCCAAATGTAATACTATAGACCTATGCTTACATTAATATAGCTTGGAGCTTTATAGGTGTGGCCTGCTTGAAAAAGGAGCACTGAATATTTGTGATAAAAACAGAAGAATCTAGTCATTTATTTCATTGTATGATTAGGAGCTGATTTAGCATTCAAAAAGCCTTTTTAATATTCATGATTTGATTTTTCTGTACTGATTTTTTCCTACCAGCATTATGGAATCCTCAACTACATCTTCACCTGGAAGGTAAGGAAAACAACAAAAAAAAAACATGGTGGGAATGGATGTTTAAATTTGTTGATGGTAGCAGAGTCTAGCCCTATCATACGCTGTGTATACAAAAGCAGGTGACAAGTAATAGGCAGCAAAGTGTTAGGGTTTTTTCTAACTTTTTGGTGCTGTTTAGTGATTGTCCAGATTTTTGCAGTTTAGATTGGTAGGCCTACTCAGCCTATGTATTAAAGTGGTCCTTTTTAACAACCACTTGTTCAGTGACTGTTAGAACTTATAACAGCTTTGAACAAGTGGTACAACTGTTTCTTAAAGTTCCAGCACTCCCAGGATCACATGGTGCCTACCATCTGCCTATCCAGATAGTAGGCAACTGGCCCCAATTTCTGATTGTTTCAGGATTCTGTGATTATATGATTGCAATTTGTGATATTCCCTGCTGGCTTCCCACAAGCAAAGCCAATGGAGAAGATGGCAGGAAATCGGAAGTCACCATCAAGTGAGATGGTTGCTTAATGACTTATGATAATTCACTTAATGATAACTGGTAACTTCTAGAACTGCCTTTGATAAGCAGCATGCTCATATGACATTGCATTTTACAACTGCATCATGTAGTAATGGAAATACTAGTCCCAGTTACCATTGTTAAGCAAGGACTATCCATACTTAATATTTTGGGAAGGAATGCCTAGGTGGGTCATGTCATACCTATGAGAAAGGCTGAGATTTTGCATTGGAAATTTCTTTGTGAAGATTGAGTCTTTATTTTTAAACAGATAGTCCTATTTTAGCATCAGTTGTCTTTCTTTTTTTCCTGTCCATGTCAACTCAAAATGCAAAGGACAAACTTCCAATTTGCTTTTTCTCAGGGGCTATCCATATTCTGATTGGTTGGCCCTTATATCAGATATGAACCTACTACCCACTCAGAACAGGTTTCAATTAGTAATAATGTGCCACTTAAAAAAAAAGAATTGGAAATGATACCGAAAAGCTAATGGGATTGCTAGTGTGGTGATTGGCATGGGAAGTGATTCAAAAAGATCCGTTCTGATCTGGAGTCTGGAATTTGCATCCATGTGGGAACAATGGTAAGCCAGTGGATGGATGTTCAAAATGAAAATTGCGCTTTTTTTCTAGTACATCAGTAAGTAGCTACATATAAACAGTACAAGAGATAAGATGGGTCTCATATTCTGTATATGTTACATTTCATCTCTCCTCTCTAAGCAATATTTCTCAACCAATATTTCTAAGAGCCTCGGTGGCACACTTAATTAGTGCTCTGGCTAAATGACTCCACTTAGTTCCATCTACCTGTAATTAGTGTTGGTTTGAATCTCACCAGGCTCAAGGTTGACTCAACCTTCCATCCTTTCGGGGTAGGTAAA